>JBBDHI010000004.1:18451228-18465845 GCA_037177115.1 Craterocephalus stercusmuscarum | reverse complement strand
CACATCTGGAGGCCAGGCCGCGTATAACTGCATTTGTGTCAGTGAGACATATGTGTGTTTAGTATGTGTGTGTGTGTACATCAGGAGTTATGCCTGCTTTAACCTCAGATAGAAGTGTGCAGCATCTGTTTTCAAGCCTTGTGTGGAGCAGTTTTAGAGGGACATCTAGTCAGAGGATATAACTGGAGGGATGATAAATATATAGAATAAAAAAATGAACTTGTGGGAATTGCTTAAATCTGCAGTAGATTAGGATATTTAGCTGCAAAGAGACAACAAACGTTTTGCAAAGTGATGCTGTTGTGTTTTCAGTAAGACTCCCTGTAGCTGAAAATGTAATGTTCATTCAGTCCTGCTTTTCCCAACAAAAGCAGTTTGACCAGTCTGACAAAGAGCAGCCGAGGGTGTGCCGAAGTGTCTGCTTCTAAGACATCACTGATAGATCCCTTGAGCCTTGTGGGCTGGACTTGCCTTTATCAGACTGACATACTGTATGATGGCATCTTTATTTTAATTGGAGGGATCCTGAAACACTTCATAGAACTGCAGATTTAGTCTTTTTCACATTTTTTGTCTATGAGCGTCATGATATTGAAATGCAAACTTTGACTCGCTACATCAGCAAAAACAAGAGTGTCGGATGTCAAGTGAAGACGGTCGGAAAACTAGCATAGTATATAGTTTTAATAGTTTGTTCCATAAAATGTCAAAGTCACACTTTCAAGAGGGGATTTTATTACATTTTCCATTTTTTTTTAATTGGTTAAAATGAAAAGATATTACGTTTACGAAGTGAAAGACCAAACAAACACTCCCAAGTCAGGAGCTAAAACAAATGGTTTTCATTTTATTCTCCCTTTCCATTCCAGCTTTACATTTGTTGTTAGAGTAAAAACCACATAGAAGACAACCCTTCCGGGAAATTGTTTTGCCTGCTTCGCTCCACGAGTTCCCTGCTTTGCTTTAAAGACCTAAAATCAAAGCCGACACTTCCCTGAGACTCCCATCCAGCCTTCCTCCTCATTGTTTTTCAATCTCCACTCCTCTTTTCTCATTTTCTCTCTACCCTCCTCTGTGCTCCTTTCATCTGTTGTCTCTTCATCCATCATCTGCATCCTCATCTCTGCAGCCAGTGGTGGGATTGTGCATGCGTAGGGGGCTGCTGCTGCTGCTGTGTGTATTGGTGTGTGAGTGACAGAGTGCCCACTGAGCTCAGCAATTCTGTCTAGTTTATGCAGCAGGAAGTTGATCATCTGCCATTCTTTTGATGAAAGAACGTACATACAGTGACATTTCGGTGTGATTATGACTCCGTCATCAGTCACATCACGTACATGTGATGTGTTTGTGTGTGTTTGCTGTCTCTCGGAGAGTTTACGCATACGAGCGTTCAGCCGGCCCCATAATTACATTCCATTACACTTCACCTTTCTCCTCAAACATTCCATACAACCTCGTTGCCTTCCAGGCTTTCTCCGAGACCTCATGCAGTGTGCATGTGTGTGTTTCTATAACCTGCTTGTAAATCAAAATATCCTACCAGATATTCTTGTGCATGGTAAGAAATAATAAATGTCAGGTCCCCCCTCGCAAAGTTCAACAGAGATGACTTTTATAAACTAGGGTAGGGTTGCTTCTGAGTGCACGCACGTGTTTTTTTATGCTACATAGCAATAAGGGACGAAGGTGTTCCTGTTAAACCACTGTTATTTGTCCGATGCTTGTCCTTTTTTTAAACAAGCGGTTTGTTGTTTGTCCATGCGAGGAACTATTTCCTGTGCGAATGTTCCACTCTCTAATTTTGTGTGTGTGTTTGCGATAAGCGTTTGGACTGTAATAATAGCTTGCTGCAGAGTGAAAACTGTCTGCGTGTGGATGTGTGTGCGCTTGCGTTTGAGGGAGGCTGTGTCTTGACAAATTGGGCGGACAGTGGTTAAGCATCTGTACGCAAACGGGAAAAGAGGGGGCGAGTGTGTGTGTGAGTGTGTGTTTGCTTAACTAGGTCAGCCAACGGCTTGTGAAAGTCATCCAGGTGTCCTGAGCCATCGCCGCCCACTGAGCAGACAGAGAGAGAAGAGAGGTGAAAGCTGGTGGAGCAGGAGAAGGACATTAGAAGATTTTAGGATTTTTATCCTAGGTGGCCCTTTGCAGAGGATTCATCAATAAATTTCAGGTTGTGCATTGAGTTAAAAATAATAAATTTAGCAAGAAGTATAAATGGGAACATGACCCTTATGAACCATGAACTACCATGGATTACAATGGTTTTTTTATGTAGAAACCATGGTTATACTATGGTTTTGAGGCACTGTAAAACTATGGTTTTACCATGGTTAATACTCAAAAAACCAAGGTTTATACCCAAAAAACCATGTAACCATGGTATCAAAATCAAATTAAAATGTTTTTTTAATAATTCTGAATTATCATTGATATTTAAAAGATAAAATAAACATTGATGATTCTTATTGGACTTCATGTTACCACAAGCACAAGTTTAAAATGTCATGTTTTCAAGAAATGTTCATTTTCATCATCCCGTTTAAAGTCGGGATGCAAATGAGCAACTCATTCGTTAATCAATAGCTGTTACATCCTATCGATCGATTATTGATTTATTGGTAAGAGGCCATTTTTTTCCCTCTGAATCAATAGGTTCCTTTCTACGAAAATGCTATTTTAAGAAAAAAATATAAATCATATTCCTTAATAAAAGATTTGTTCTTAACAGCCGGGAGCAACACATTCACAAATGTAACAATGCAAACAAAGATATTATTAAGATATTATTAGTATTAGCATTATTATTAGTATTAGTATTATTATTGTTATAGATTTAATCTGATATAATAAATTCAATTTGGAATACATCTTCTCTTGTGTTCCACGTGTGCATCAAGGACTTCTGGTGTCAAGCGTGCTTTCATGTGGGCTGGCGAGGAATTACAGACCAAAACGATTAATCACAATTCATATATTTTAATCGAGTAATTTCTTATCAACGATTAATTGAAACACGTTACTGACAACACTAACGACATAATCTGAGAATTAACATCACCAGTACTCACAGACACAAATGAGTGATTAAAGACTCAAATCTTTATCTCCTTTTTCTCATTGAAATGGACACAACTTTTTTTCATTTACTTATTTAATGTTAGTTTTTTTTACCATTTGCTAGGCTATACCGTCAGCCTTCACTGTCAGCTCCCCCTGACATCAAACAGTTTTTCAAAAGACCCGTCTAATTGCAACGCTGTTCTGCAAACTACTGAACACCTTGTTCTGATCACCTCAGGGTTGACTGCAGTTGCACAAATCTGACAAGAATGTTTATGAGACGACAGTGTCATTAGTTTGGGGGGATTTGCTTCATTGAACTGACGTATAGGTGTCAAAATGTTTATTCTCTGATAGATAATGATATTTTCACAAAACAGCCCTGTAAATAAATGAATGTTTAAAGATTTCCATGTTTGCAGTGTTAACATGTTTGACCCTACTTTTGGTGAGTTTGTAGGTTTTTCATATAGTTTTTAAAGCAAGCACAGCCTCATCCCTCTCATGTTCATCCTCATATTCGTAACATTCCTTTATTTACTTTGGCATCCTCTCGGCATGTGACTATATCAAATGTTGCTATAGTCAACAGTGCCCTGAGATAGTATCAACTAACAGCCAACCAAAGCAAAACAGCCCACAGAGTTCCCAGTCAATCCCTTTGATCTTGAAAGAGAACCTACATAAGTTTTTTTCTAAACATCCATGCTGATTCCATAATGAACTTCTCCAAAAGCATTCATTAAAAAATGATTATATTTCCAATTGCATAAGTCTGCTAAATAACTTTTTAGTTTCAGTTTTTATTTTTGTCGGTGATGGAAATTTCCCTTTTTTTTACTTCTAGCTTTTATAAAACACGGTTTAAAAAACCAAAAACCGAAATGAAAGTAGAAAATGAGCCATACACAGCAGATGTCTGTGAGAGCAGAGGTTCATATCCTGTGTCACAGCGGGAGCAGCAGTGGTGTTTGCGAGTAAACAGACAGGGAGAAAGTGACAGCCGCAGCAGCAAACACCAATAACAACCATCATTTCCTTGGAAGGAGGAAGTGAAGCTTGAGCAAGTTTTGACTGGAGATCAAGGACCGAGATTTTAAACAGCGACGCTTTTCCTTTCAGTGTTTCGCTCTTTGTCCTCATGCCTCTCTTTCACCTACACCATGGTCATTAGAACCGAAAAAGGGGAAAACTACATTAACTTTGAAAAGAAAACATGACTTTAAAAGTGTAACTAGGGAAGCTGAGAGAAGTCCGTTTTTAACGATGTTTTTTATCTTGCTTTTATATTAGATACTGGATTATTCAAATGCAGGGCTATGGGTGGGCTGGAGCTGTTCCAGTTTAGTGTGACCAGTAAACCTATCATGCATATCTCCTGGACTGTGGGAGAGCCCACGCATACACAGGAAGAACATGCAAATGCCGCACAGAAAGGCACAGAAAACTGTTGAGTGTGTTTGTTGTGTACTGGGGCAGTGCTGGTTTCCAGTCGAAGGGCTTGCAGGAATCGAGGACCCGTGCCTTTTCATGCTTTAAGTGCAGCAGTCTGTCAGTGAAAGACCTTTGCAGGGCTGTCAATGTTAAGGAGGGGTGTGGGGAGGGGGAATGTTCTTCAACCTGAATGAGAGCTCAGACGCATTTTTCCCTCTCCCACCACCTCAAGGGGCCAAGGGGCATCCCAGTGCAGAGTTGTTCTGTACTGGAATGCCCCAGTACAGTGACGCCAGCAGCCCATGCAAGCTGACATCACATGGGCGTCATTGTAAAATCACAACGTATCTTACAGTACAATCAAGTTGACTGTATCCCCTCCGCAGTTGTCATAGGTTTAGTTTCGATCAATGAAATCAGGTGTGACTCAGGAATATTATCACAAGAAACTTTGTTACCATGAGATAACAAGAAATGAATTCAACAGCTCAAGAGAATGAACATAAAGATAATCTTAGTGGAAAACGGATGCTCTCGGGTTTTGTTAGTTACTCTATTATAAAGCCAAGTAAATATTTTTTAATTTTCTCCCTCTTCATAATGTGTACATATTCCTGCAAAGAGATTACTCCATCATGTGTGAAAGAGCTGTCACATGCTAGAAGTGATGGTGGGAGGGAAAAACTCCTCTTTAACAGGAAGGAAAAATCTCTGGCAGAACCCGACTCATAGAAGGCAGTTCAAACAAAACAACTAAATCTCCAGTTTTTCATCAGGTGATGAAAAATACTATTGTGTGTTTGGTGAAGAATTTACAGATTTGTATATTCTAATCACTCTAAAAGGGCTAGAGACCGAACTCCAAAGAAAAAGAGGGCTTTCAAAGTGAATAACAGCACCATAAAACTGTCTCTGTCTTCACAGGGTGATCCGCTGCCGCCATCATTGGTTGACCTGGTGAGGAACTCTCCCATCGCCTCAGTGGAAGACCTGAAGCTGCTGCTGCAGCAGGAGACAAACGCAATAGGTACTAATGACCAGCAAACACACACTCACACAAAGCCAATAATAACACAGATGAGGAGGAGGTAAGCATAGTGGATGAGCAAAGCCAAGAACCATGTTCAGGCAATAGCTGCGAGTGATGGCGGCAGCGATGAAGCAGCCTGATGAGGGAAAGTACGAGAGTAGCATTGACCTTGTGTGTTGGATGGACTGACACTGAGGGGGGAAGGGGACTGAAAAAACTCAGCACAAGGTCATTGCATTGTTCTCCTGCTCTGGATTCCTCAACAGGTTTGAATGATGGATGTGTGTATTTGTGTGACAGAAAAAGACTGCCCCCTTTCACCCCAAGCAAAATTCAAACAAATCCATCTCACATACACAGACTGGCAGGTGATTTTAAAACTTCTTTATGATCATATCCCTCAGAGGAACCAAGTCAGCCATCAGTATATTAATACACAGGCCTTTGATCATTCCATAATGCATAAATAACCCAAGTGACATAACAGAGAGGAACCAGCAGTGGGAAGAAGGCTTAGAAACAGAACATGGGGAAGTGACTCAAACAGTCTGAATTTATTTGGAATGAGTTCTTTTCTTTTTTTAGTTTTGAAGTTTTCACAGCTTTATTGAGAATTTGAGTAGAGGAAGTATTTCCATTAATCATGTTTCGCATCTTTTCGTTCAATGGTCCAGTGACTGATTTAGTGCCTCTAGGAGGCTCATGTCCTTGCTAACTGAAGGATGGATTTCTGATAGATATTAGGTGAAAATCTGCATCCATATGTAAGCACTTTGATGATTCCCAACCTTTCATTCATTAATATAAAGATAATTTACCCTCAGCTGGTCACTCTATCAGCTGTGAGCTACTGTGTGCTAGCTAGCAAATGATAACATGGTAATACACCTAGCATAGACTTCTTCCCACTCCTGTTTGAACAGTGAGTTCATTACAAGTTGAATTTTGTTGTTTCATACAAGTTCAAATTAACTTGAACAGAATTTGTGCTAGTGTCACATTAATGTTATGTGACTTATCAAAGTTACCTTTACGATCACTTTGAGACTATCCTGTTAGCAACATGAAGCATGTTGACAGCCTCTCTGTTTCAAAGAGCTTCATGCAACTACCTGCTTACTTTAAACACGTTTTTTTCTTCACTTGAACATTTTCAGAATTATTTGAATCCATAGCACTCCTTAAAGTTTCTTTCATCATTGTTTTAATCCCGTTGTAGTGTTCATGCTAGCTTGGGACATAACACTATTAAAACTTCCATGTAAAAAGTTGTTATTCTGGGACTCTTGCTAACTAGCTATCATAACTTTAATAAATGTAAATGAGTCAACTGTTAAAATGTGAAAGAAGAAGAGTAAAAATACTCCCAGAAATATGCTGATACAGACAATACAAAGCTCAAATACAAAGCAGCCTCTGAGAACAATATGGAGTAGTTCTCTCTCTGCACCAGCCAGTTAATTAGAGCCAACAGGCAACCAAGCCTTGTATCTTTGTGTATTGCACAGACACATAGACACACTTGCACACAGTGACCATAAGACATGTACACCAGAGATATAATTAGGACTAAGAGGTTACAGCATGAAATGATGGCATATGTGAGAGTGAAAATGCACGTACTTGCAGAGCCATGCATGAGCTATATTTAACACTCATATCGCTTCTCGACAGTGGCAAGACAAATAGTGGCAGAAAATAGCCTAATTGTTTTAGGAGGGAGAAAAAAAATGGCTTCCTGTGTGCAGTGAACAATGAGCTTGGCTGAAAACTCCTGAAAACAGCCTCAGGTTTTACAGATTTCTCTTGCTTGTTAAAATAATCTTAAAGTGTTGCCTAGTTTCATATGAAATGTATAATCCTTCTTTTTCTTTTAGAAGATGAAGAGGATGAGCATGACTTTCTCCCAAAAGCCCCCCATAGCCGATATATTAGAAGTCTTGGTAAGCTTCCTTATCTATTTCTACGCCTTCTACCAGCATCATGTGTCCTTTTATATCCGTCTGTTCCACATGTCCCCGTTCTGTTTTTTACACGGTCTCTCTCTTCTACTTTGACAGTGGAGGCGCAGCCGGCTCAGCAGGCAGTCTGTAAAGTTCGAACTGAAGTGATGGAAATAACAAGATCCATGCTGGATCGCCGCAACGCCAACTTCATGCTGTGGCCGCCGTGCGTGGAGGTGCAGAGATGCTCAGGCTGCTGCAACAATAAGATTCTGCAATGTCTCCCCACAGTTACCTCCAGCAGATACCTCCAGGTACACACTTTATATGGATTCATGGGGGATACACAGGAAATTTGCCCATTTGAATAGATGCTTGAGCAGTTTTTAACTCAGAATTTGGCATGACTGTTTTAATTCACATAAAATCACTGATCATTTATGCCTCTGCTCCTCCCAGGTCATAAAGATTCAGTACATAAACGGTAAAGCCCGCTATGAAAAAGCCATCATCTCAGTGGAAGATCATGTCAGCTGCAGATGTCAATCTTCCTCCTCACCCTCATCCTCTTCCTCCATCTCAACCGCCTCCATCCCTCGCTCTACCACTCAGAGCAACCCCAACCCTCCGCCGCAGCAGCCGGCCTCCTCCCACCTCCCGCTGTCCCTTCCCCGGCCCGCTCACCCCACCTCACCCAAGACTCAAACCTCCAAAGCTGACCTCCATCGCCATGATGACCTGAAGCACAACCAGCAGTATTACCATTCTGAGGAGCGCGAGCCGGTGGCCAGGCAGTGGCAGCAGGGCAGTTACACTCAGCTGGTGCGCTGGACGCAGCCCAGGGGCCCTCATGCAGCCACACACGCGCAGGCAGGAGCGCACCAGCCAGTGACCGGGCTGCTCAGGCCCGTCAACAGCTGGCCATCCGAGGCCCGGGCGGAGCACAGAGTCATGGGGAGCACGCAGCCGGTGGGTTATGGGAGCGGCTACGATGGGAGCCGGGAGGAGAGCAGTGTGCACGCATCAACCAGTGGTGGGGAACTACACCATCCCGATCACGCACAGAGGCAGCAACAGCTGCTGCAACACCAGCAGAGACAACAGTATCAGCATCACTATCTACAACAGTATAACCATGGAGCAAGAGAGGACCAGGAGCTAAAGACGCAGCATCGGCTCAACGCCCCGCAGTCGGACAGCGCTTCTCCGCCTGGCAGCCCCACCCTGCCACCCAAATCAGAGGGAAACCCCACCCCTGCTCCATCTGCCATCCAAAAAGACTCAGTGACCAGCCAAATGAATGTAGAGGTCACCAGTCCCAAACAGACAGAGACTGACAAAGTCATTCAGAAAGATGGGACTGAGAGGGAAGAGAGCGGGTCAGCCAATAGTGGGGGCTCTGCTGGGGGGGAGCCGGCCAATACTGCGCAGGAAAAAGACTCTAAAGTGAGCAGCGAGGATGGCCGTTTCACAGAGGACGAGCGGAGGCTGAAGCTTCTAGAGATGGTACAGAGGGAACCTGATAACGCATCTGTTCCTAAACCGCATCATCCTCTACAAAGACCAAAGCCAACCACGTTTAAAACAGGTACTGCTCAGTGTGTGAGAGAAGGTGTGTGTGTGTGTGATGTGAGCTGGCAGTGCAGAAGCCAAAAGCACCTTACAGCCAGAATTCATGCTGTAGATGAATAAAATGGGTTTGTAATCCAAACATGACATGTAAACCATAAACCATTCTCATAAACCATTAGTAAGGATCAAATCAAATTAAGATCAAAGAATTGTGTAAATGTAGATGATAATGCAGTAATAAAGGATTTATAATGTAAAGTAATAGTTACCCTGGTGCTAAATAACAGGTGTTTCAGCTTCAGTAAAAACTCTTTAAATAAAACTCTTAATCAGCCTATAATTTAAAAGTTGGTCTGTTATTAAAAATAAAACTTTTTTGTCTTTGACTGAAATAAATATTTAGATATATTAATAGATTGCATGACCATGCATGTCACAGGGATAGATCTAGGACAGAAAAATACTGATAAACAGTATGGAGGACAAATGGGAAAGATTTAGTCAGAAGTCTGAAATGCCGCCTCCTCCACTCTCCATGGCCTCATGTTTATAGTGTTTGCACTGAAACGTGTATTGTCGTTTGAGTTTGTGACATATGAGGGAATCCGGGAAAGTTTCCCAGACAGGAGGCATCTAACCGTACATGCATGACAACAACTTGTCACATGTGTTGTGTGCTATTATTCCTCAGTCCCTTCTTAGTTCCATAGCAGCTCAAGCCTGCGAGTGCAGCCGCCGTCTTTGTTACACGGATTCAAGGCACTCAAGTCCTCTTCAGGATGCAGTTAGAGAGCAGCCGCTGTTTGTTATTCACTTCATGATACACAGAACTGCTGTTGAAGCCAAGCTGAAACTGTTGTCGATGTAGATGTATAGTCCTCTGTCATTTATTTATACACAAACTTTATGCACTTTTTCTGTTAGTTTTTTGTCATTACTGTTTTGTCTTTAGTTATATACCTCCTCTGACTCTATTAGATGCTGGTACTAATCTATGACTATGATTTGAATCCAAACAAAATGTCAACTCCAGTCTCCAATGTCAAAGTCAAATATTTTGGTTTGACCTTTGCATGTAGTAATTCAGTTTTCATTGTGGTTTTAAAGAAGTTCAGCAAAAGGACACATCTGCAGCAGTAACTGATGTCATCATGTCCATCCTGTCTCTTCCAGCATTCTCTACTGTAGCTCCCAATCCCAAGTCACCATCAGCCCGTCGGGCGCCGTTCCGACCCGCTTCACCTCGCCGCAGGAGGAAACACCGCAGACGCATCAGCAAAGCCGCCATGAGAGCGATGATCATGTAGAGCTGAAGGTGAGAGGAAGGGCAGAGTTAGAGGAATGAAGGGAGATGGTAGTTGCAGGTGATAATTCTGACCCAGAAACTCAAGTCAGTGCCGGGCAGTGAGAGTCTGATGGCTGTTTCCGTTGGTGTCAAATGACTTTTGATTCTCTGAACCAGCTGTTAGCACTGTGATCCTCAGAAATAATACACTTCTCATCATTGTGCCGGACATTCTTGATGATTTCAACTGTGAAAATATGAAATTTTCTGCTACTTTGCTAAGCCCATTGTTTCCTTTTTCCTCCGACCTCTGCCATGTCACTTTACTCATGCCAAGTCACTTTACAACGGCTAAATCTAATTCCATCCATAATCATTTACTGCTCAAAAGAAAAGAACGGACCAATTTTAGATTTTCCTGTAACCAATGAGAACAATTTTAATGAACGTATTTAACATATTTATCTCTTCTTCTCTGATAGGAAGTGGCAGAGCGAACTACAAATTTTTGACCTGAAATACTCCTCCGAAGGAATGCAGAGACACGAAAAAGATGTAATTCCTACTGGTGGTATGTTCAGGCGATGGGCAGTCCTGCTGTTTTCCATGGAAGGCTTAACAGAAAGTGACATGTCTGGCTGTGGGGATGCTACCAAGCATCCAGCGTCCTGGACTGAATTAAGTGCAATCTAATGAACTCCTCATGTTAGAGGATAAACATCACACTAAACACTGGATCCTGTTTGTTTCATGTGTTTGAACCACAAATCCAAATACTGAGGGGTTTTTTTTGGAAGCCTATCTGGTGCTGAAGAAAGATAGACAGGTGGAAGCCATTGATTGGCCTCTTCGATCAACAAATGACTTGGACTTTGAAGTTATCATCTGTGTCAGAACTTGGAGTCCCAGTTGGAAACCGCAGACGTGAGGAACTGGACTTCCCACTGGGACGATAACTGGAGTCTGCAGCTCAGGCTTTGATGCCAAACATTACCGTACTGTTATCCTTAAATGTCTGAATCTAACATTATCTAACACTGGAGTAGCCATACACTGATCATAATACACTGACTTTAGAGAAGTGCTCTACTGCGTACTGTAGCTAACTTTACTGGATAATATCAATAACCTTCTCTTCTTTACTACTGGCAGATCAAAATGAAATGGAATGACAGTTAAATGCCTGCTTTGATACAGTAACATGCTATGAATATCCACATTAAAGCAAGTCTTAAAGAACTGGCTAATAGAGATTGTTGTGAGCCAGTTATAGCCAAAACTGAACTGTATAAATGCTTTTAGAAAATCATTTCCAGAGGAGAGAGAAAAAAAAAGTTTATTTCTTAACTTATTTAAAAAGGAGAAAATGGAGGATATGAATCTTCCGGTTCTTAAGTGTAATTATTGTTGCAGATGTGTCCGGTTATAAAATATTGGTTGTACAACAGTTACTGTAATGAATGTTATTTTTAATATAAAATAAAAATGCTCAAGGAATATGGTGCTGCTGTGTTTGTGTTTAAGTTTGCATGTGCTCTCTACGCACTTGTACATTAAAATCATCGGCTTATCTTTGCCCCGGTGGCTATAAGTCTTGTAGCGCTGTCATGCAAGGCAAAGCAGGGGTCAGCAGAAATGTCTGGTTGCTATAGCAACTCATGGACGGACATGTCAACAGCAGAGTATCATATGGTGAAAGGGAGAAGAGGGAGGGAGGGTGTCAGCCCAGGAATGGACGGAAGATGAATGACAGGGGAGGGAGAGGGAGAAAGCGAGGGTTAGGGCCCAGTTAGGGGTGGAGAGAGCTGAAACATGACAGACCAGACAAGAGAGGAGGAACAAAGGTGAAAAGCAAAAAGACCTCTGTTATAGATAATCAGAGAGTAAAATTATAATGAGAGGACAAAAGTAGGGACAGTAAGACAGAGACCTGTCATGCAGTGCAGTAAATGTCCCTCTGTTGGCGTAAGGGGGTTTCCCCAGCAAAGCTAAATCTGTTCTTAAAGAGTGATGACTCAGCTCGACCGTCCAGGTTTCAAGGAATAAACACACGCTGTAATACGGCTTCTAATTGCAAATGTACCAGAAAGAAAACAAAAGTAAAGCTAAATTGAAAAGGTGAAATAGATGATTTTTGGTCAGATTAACGTCACAAATTAATCCATACAGCAATGACTTTTACATCTCATGAACAAGTGTCTTTTTCAGTCTCAATAGAAAAATTTATCAAATGTTTAAATGAAGATGTTTTGATATTTTATATCTAAAAGTCAATTTTAAATTGGATGGCAAAATGCATCTAGAAAAAGGTGGAAGAGGATAGTGTTTATCACTGGGTACAACAGTGTGTAGACATGGGGGAGGATGAGACCAACCGCTGGACATTTAGAGTCTGATGCCCCATGCTTGCCAGATGTTACTGTCTATGCAGTCTGGAGCACTTAGACCACAGACAGCCAGTCCAGTAGCTGGAGCCTAGTCCTTCTGCAAAGCCATAATACATGCAATATGAGTCCACATCATTTTGATGAAATATGAAAGGCCTTCTCTGAGAGAAAAAAAATCTTCCAGCATTGATTGACTATGGATTGATTGACAATTATGTAGTTGCATGTGCTACAGACAATTATTTTTTGGAGATATTTCTGAGCCAATGCAGTGATTTCTCACTGTTTTTGATTAGGTGTCATCAAAGGCCCCAAACTTCTGATTTTCATCTGTGTCCCTTTTTGGCATCTTTTCATGATATTATGTCATGTAAATGATTAAATATTCAAAGTCGTATGCGTGTTTGTTGAGGAATATTTTTCTTAACCCTTTAAAGTCCAACCCAAGACAAAAAGGGGGGAAAGGTCAAAATCTTAAAATCTGAAGACTTTATTGCGCCCTTTAATAAAACGTGGGGAAAAAAATATTTTGTCCGTTGGTATTTATTATTGTAGCGCAGTCTTCTGCTTCCTGGGCAGAAGACAAGTATCATTACAAAAATGACAAACCGGCTTTGAGCAGGTTTTTCCCTCAAAGTGATGCAAAATGTCCCAGAAACTCTGCACATCAAATATAATACTTTTAGCATTATAGGGTTAAATCAATCCAAAATGTGTAGGCAGCTTTTTCCAGACTAATCTTTCCTTATTTGTACTTCTGAGAGAGTCTGCCTCTCTGAGATGTGCTTTTTTTCTTCTGCCAACCAACATACTGAGCTGTTGCTCACCAACACTTACAGCTATGATTTCTTCCTCCAGCTGTTTCTTTTTCTGTACTCTAACCCTCTAAAAAATCAAACTCCTAAAGTGTGAATTCCATATATTGTACTAAAGATTAAACAATATTATGTTTGCTACTCTAATAAAACAGAAAGTGAGATTAAAAAAAGAGATTAGTATTTTTTCATTAGATGTTGGGTTTGAAAGAACTGAGACTGTGCAAACCTGGAGTTCCTCAAACATCCACCATGTTCATAAACCAGCTCTGACATCAAAGAAAGCAGACATGATGCTTCATAGTGCCGATTTTTACTCTTTCATTCCAGTTCATTGTAATTTGAGATGGAGTTTCATGTTTTTCCTTAGTACAAGATTTCAGCAGTTAGAATATGGGTAGTATGTACTTTGTTGTGTAAACAGCTGCAGTGGTTCCACAAAGTTAAACAGAGCGCTGGACACAAGCGGTTACACAACAAAAAGGGCTATAGATCAAGCAAACATGTTGCCATGTTTCCATTCCCGTTATTTAACTGGGGAAGTACAATGATGGTAATAGTGACAGGAATGAAAATAACTGGGTGGACCCCTCATCGCTCTGAGATGCTCTTTTGTGGATTTTTGGAAAATTCTCTCAGTACTTTTGCTGACAAGAATCTTTCTACATCTACAGAGTCAAAAAAGACAATGTCATCAGTTTAAAACTAAATACAAGCACTTTCCCTCTTTAGTTCCTCTAAAGCTGACCGTCTTTGTTAAGGAAAGATTTCAGATTAGTTGTCATCCTGAGTGTAAGTGGCTGTTTGTCTTTCTGTGTTGGCCCTGGAAAGGTGACATGTCCAGGTTTACCCTGCCTCACACCTGCTGATTACTGGATGAGGCTCTGAAACTGGACCAAACAGAATAAAAAATGAATGAATGAATGAATGAATGAATGAATGAATGAATGAATGAATGAGTGCTATTCTACTTTATTCTAATTGAAATTATGTAGGCGTCATCATGTTATGTGGGCGGCTGTAGCTCAGTGGATAGAGCGGTCGCCTGCAGAACAGGAGGTCACCGGTTCGATTCCACTCCGCTACAT
>JBBDHI010000004.1:18392571-18406148 GCA_037177115.1 Craterocephalus stercusmuscarum | reverse complement strand
TAAAAAATGTACAAAAAAAATTTAATTCCATATTAATTTATATGAACATTTAGGATTTTTTTTTTTATTATTATTTCGGCAGTTTTGGTCCTCCATAAGTTTAATTTTAACTTAGTTTAACTGGAAAAACTAAAAAAAAAAAAAAACTAAAAAAAACAAACAAACAAAAAAAACAAAAACAAAAAAAAAGACAGACAAAAAAGTTTTAACACTATATAGGCAACACCATTAAAGCACGATAATCAAAGCATGTCTGGCAACAACCTGTGATCAGATAATCCAACGCTGTCCCCATGCAATCCAACCCTTTGGGGTTAGTTAACTATTAAGACCAGTGTGCATGGTTTGTAAAATAATATGATAAATGACTTGAATGCATGGAGAGATGTTTACTGGATTTCAAAAAAATGCAAAAAACAAAATGGGAATTTGTAAAACAGAACTGGAAGCAGGATATTTACCTCATCCGAGCCAGCAGATCCTTGTATGTTGGTTGGATAGTGAGGGCTTCTTGTACACACACATCTCTGTGTAAGAAGGGACACGTAATAATCATTTGATTGGACCACTTTTATAAAACTGGGACCAAGTTGCGTGCCAAACAGTCATTTTATGATGCTAAATGATTCATCCCTAGGAGTGTAATTACCAGAAATAATAATGAACAAATTCTCTTATTAGTTTATACTCAGTGCAAAGTATTCCCCAAGTATTTTTCAGAACAAGTAAAACCTTCATCAGTCTAATGTTAAAAAACATAGTATGTAACACATGCAGCGATCCATCTGAAGAAACTCCATCAGTCTGTTCTGTCTCACGGACCTGGTTTCAACTCCAGATGGGGTGAGCAGAAAGCAGCGGAGGCAGCTGTACACATGGCCTCCACCTTCACCGTCTGAATCACTTTCTGGGAGGGGTTTAATAATCTTCACAAAGGTCTCTGGGAAAATACCTGTTTGATTGTTCACTGTGCCCTGAAGAAAAGCAGGGAAAAGAGAAAAAGAAAAGATGGAAATGAGATCAGAGAACAGTAAGAATCTCAGGACAATGTGATATGGGGCAAATGATGATGCTTCGCACAGAGGAGCATCTAGAGAGAATTTTTCCCAGAATAATTAGCCAGTTCATTACATGATCCTGATGCTAGAGGCTCTCAATATAATCATACAGCCTTTTTACAGCACCTCTGGTGTTAGACTGGGTAAGTCTGCAAAAACACATGCAGATTATCTAATACAACATCAAACAGCAACACCAGGACAAGGCAAGTGTTTTATGTGAAATCAGAATCTCTGATCGAGTGCAGATTTCCAGTATAACCCAAGAAGTTGTGTATGCTTTTAGATGGATGAACTGGATCTTATCTGTGGGTGTGAAAAATGGCTCCAGGCTGCAACTCCGGGATGCTGCTGATAACAAGTTGGGCAGAATGTTTGCTAAAAATATTATTTCTATTGTTTCTGCAACAGAAACCAGCACATGGCAGAAATGTTTGGAGTAATTTCACTTGATTTCTATTATGTAGCAGAATCATAGTAAGAGTTCAACATATAGTCGAATGCATGAAAGTGAATTAATTCTTTGGTATCTTTTCTCAAAAAGCCTTAATCGGACTCCGTACTTGGATGTCGACATTTTTCTGTTTTTGCTCATCCATTTTACAAGCAAAGCTTAAATGGTTACAGTAACACAGCTAGCAAAAATATTCAGAAATTCAGTCACTCTGTTGATCTAGTTACAAACAGTGCAGTGCTATTTTAAACCCCCAAAGCTTAGAAAATGTTCCTATGGGCTTACACTGCATTGTTAATACACTCATAAAGGGTAGGGAAGGCTAGGGAGCCACAGTCCTGCAGGTTTTAGATGTTTCCCTGCTCGATCAATATACTAATCAGTTGTCCAACAGCTCATATTTAAAGGTGCAACTTATTCAAAAGATAAATTAAAACTTACTAAAAATAGTACAAACACCTGATTCAAATTAAATTCTGCTCAGTGAGTCGTTCATTTGAATCACGTGTGCTGAAAGAGAGAAACCTATAAATATTGTAGGACTGCAGCGCTTTTGAACTGAGCTTGCCAGCCTCAGGTATCAACAAAGATCCACAGAAGACACTGGGCCGCATTCTCTGACTGTTCTTATAAACAAATTTGTTCTTAAGTCTTACTTAGAAACTTTTAACAAAGAGTGTGGCATTAACAAGCGTCTTCCTTGTTAAGCGTCTTTTGGCTTTTTACAAACCTTTTTGTTGCTTTGAAATAAATTGCTAAATACTGCAGCTTGTGGTTTGAAGACAATCATTTGTCTCAGAAAAACAGAAATGATTCATTTAATTTTTTCAAGTGCAAATCACTGCAAATCGCTTTTTAGACAGGATCTAATTCTTTTGCTGGTCTCAATAAGACCAATTGTGCAATAGACAAACGATTTCACAAATGTCCAACTCATCTGCAACTAACCGGAATCTCCAAATCTTTGTCTCACCTGTGGGTGTGTCTGCACACAGTCCCTCCGCCTCATGACCTTTTTATGGGCATTTTCATTGACCTACATTATGTAAAGTAGGGCCAGTTTGCACCTCCTTACAACAGGACTGTTATTCAGCTGGGATGAAAGATAAAAACAACTTTGCAGTCTACAAACACAAACACGAACAAAGAGCAACTAAAGAGTGAATCAACAAAGATTTGTAAGAAGATATCAGTGAATGACTTTGACTCATTCATGCCATTTTCAAAGCCTGAGTGGGTATCCCCACACATATAAACTAACCAAAGTTTCTCATCTAGCCACAGTGTTGGCCCAGTCTGAGCAAGCAGGCTTTACGTTCTTGACTCATCACTTCACAGCTGTTCAGTTCAATCAATCAGTCTTTTTTTTTCTTTGGTCACTGAGCAGCATCATTATTAGTAGCTTTAAAGCCACTTCATTTCCCAGCTTCTCTGGGGCAAAAAATGTTAACCTGCTTCACTTCCATGAGTTTCAAACCTTTACTTTGATGCACCAATATTCATGCTGGACTGGTCACATTTTCCATCCACTTTAACATACTTTCAAAGTTTCACAAGCACTGCATTAACATCAGCCACCCCATAAAACCCGACACTTACTACAGCCATTCGGTGCAATAATGCCAAAAAACACAGCTTTCTGCTGTGTTGCATAAGGATTCATAGATAATGTTTTCCTTTTAGTTTTTTGGTTCTCTTTAGAAAGCCAGGGGCAGGTTGATTGCATCCTCCTCCGCCACGTTGATTCTCACTCTCCGCCTCTTCGACCACATCAGCCTCAACCTCCTTTCTTTCTCTCCCACTCATCTTCACCAGCTTCTCTCTCAAAATCTAAATCCTGGCTATTCGGTCAACATTTAAGTCATGCTTTTTCTTTTTGCAATTTAATATGCGTGATTTTGACACTGGATAATTGCAGTGTGTAAACAGTTTCTTTGCTTTTTCTACTTCCCCTATTATTTTTCCCTTTTTTATTATTTTTCCTTTTCAATTGCAAATGTTTAAACAAACCA
Organism: Craterocephalus stercusmuscarum; assembly: GCA_037177115.1. Taxonomy (NCBI): domain Eukaryota; kingdom Metazoa; phylum Chordata; class Actinopteri; order Atheriniformes; family Atherinidae; genus Craterocephalus; species Craterocephalus stercusmuscarum. The sequence goes on along the minus strand of JBBDHI010000004.1, from coordinate 18,402,624 downwards.
TGATTTAATTCTGAATGCATTTTGCTCTGACATTGCTTAAGTTTCTTTATTTGAAGGTGGTGGGGGAATGTATTCTCAGACTTTTACTGTTTTATACTTTTTTTTTCCAATTTGACAAGAAAGTTATGGCTGACAGATATATAAGCTGAAAGAATTTTAGACATTAAGTTTACCTAAATGCATGGTTATCCTACCGAGTTTGGGTCAAGACATTCGTAGGTATCTGTATCAGATCACAAATAAGGTCTTTCATTCATCAATGATTAATGATTCATTCATTAATTTCTCAAACAAACCCTTTTTTTCCCAACAAGTACTTTATCTCTGCGCAATCCCTTCTTTTTAACTAATTCTAGATGTATTTACAAGTATTTGGTAGTAGTCATGTCGGTGGATAGTTAGAAATCACTTCGATAATGTTTGAATTATAACTTTTCAGCTGAAGTTCTTAACCACATATGGTCACTTATTACTCAAAAAGACCACAGACCATTAAACAAACCAATGACTCATGCTGTGGCAGCTTGTATACAGTATGGTTCTTAAACTTGCAGCACATCAACATCTAACAACTGACCCCGCCATCTGGCCATGCATCTGACATCGGCAGAGGACTCTGTTGTGTTCTCCACACAAATTTATCTTGTCTGAATTCAAAAATTTGCAGAACATTTATCTTGTGAAAAGCAAAGATTATCAAAGAGCTATGTACAGACTTAGGGAACTAGAGATACTAGAACTAAGCTCAGTGAATTGATTTAGTGCAGAGCTGCATCAAAGAAAAGCTTAGGATGACAACCAAAAGCATCTCATAAATTTCACACCTCATACAGTCATAAAAAATAGTTTCAGGTCAGGTTCACTGGGCTTACTGGATACATGAGTGCTCTCCATCAACATGGCTGAAAGCTTTTCCCCTCCCTGGCTTCCATCTGACATCTTGTCCCTCATCTTGTGCAGCACATGCTTGCCAATAGGGCTGTACCACTATACCACTTTTTCACTTCCGATACCGATATCGATACAGAGGGTTAAGTATCGGCCGATACCGATACTTACATTTTGTTATGAGCAAAATATTGTGTCAAACCTCACCTAAAAACCTTAAGGTTTAACGGATAAAGTCCACAAGAGAATGTGTGAGAAAACCAATGAGTTAATTTAGAATAAATAAAGACTTCACATTACACATTTCTGTTGTAAGAAAAAACAACCTGTGTAAACCCGTAGAAAATGAACTAGGGAGATCACTTATACAGGGTGTACCAAACAGGTCGGGTGAAAGGGCTGGTTATAAAAATCTTGATCACCTGGTATCGGCAGCAGTATCGGCACATTTCATTGCCGGCCGACACTTTCTGATACGTGTTTTTTTGTTGATATCGGCACCGATACCTGATACTGGTATCGGATCGGGACAGCCCTACTTGCCAATGACTGGTTAGGTTATTACTGCAGGTATAGCTTACTGTACTGATGTGAAGTGATTAGAATAGCTTTACATCTACAACTTGTGCTCATGAGGCCACATCTACTCCACTGTCCCTTAAAACAGTGAAACAAAAGTTACTGTTAAAACGTGAATGTGGTTCTGACTGCAGTCATGCATAGCTGCTTATAAGAGTGTTTTTATAACTATTGGCTCAGTCACAGCATGTGTACTTTACAAAATACGGATCACATTGTAATAGTGTAATGTTCTGATTGGAAACTTTTGGATTAAAAGAATCCATGTTCTTTTATACCCACCTAAACAATGCTGGGGCCACAGAAACCAGGACAGCTGGTGTGGTCATTGCTCACATGGGCAATCCTCATTCCTTATAGTCATATAGATTCATAAACTATAAATATATATATAATATATATAATATAAATAAACATGTCATATCTTCGTCCAAACTTTTCAAAGACACGTGGGAAAGGTGGGAGGTGGATGCACATGCACTCATCTAAGTTTCAGCAATATCTGTTTTACCTTTTAATTCTTTCAGTTAATATTCTCACATTTCTCATTTTCTGTTTCCCCTCCTTGAATTTTTCTCCTCTCCTGTCTACTACATTCTTCCCCTTCCTTCATTTTCATAGACATCTCCTCTTTATCCTATTCTTCTGACACTTCAGTCTTTATCTCCCTTACTCCTTCTCATCACTGTCTTGACCTGAATGCCTCCTCCTTTTTCCACTTTCTGCCTTTTATCCCAATTTTTCTTCTCCATCTTCTCTCCCCTCCATGTCCTCAGTTTTACCCATCCTTCACTCTCCATCTTCCTCTGCCTTCCTCTCTCTCTCTCTCTCTCTCTCTCTCTCTCTCTCACATACTTTTTTCCCATCTCCCTCCTTCTTCACCTTCCTCTCTTTCACTCCCACCTCCCTCGCCCGCTCTCTGCCTCTCTCAGTTCTTACCTCCAGCCAGTCGGCATTGACTCGTCGCAGCAGGAAGATCACTTCTCCCTTCTTCAGCCTCAACTCTGCCTTGCCGTTGCCGCGAAAGTCGAACATCACCTGCGACACACGCAACAAAGAGAGGCCACACACAAGTGTGTGAGAGAAGAGAGGAACGAAATCAGACTGAGACGAAGGACTCGGCACAAAGATCAAACAATGACGGGTAAGACTTTAAACACTTTTTTGGTGCAGAATCATGGATGATTGTAACTGTGCAGGTGGGGAACATGAGGATGATGAAGTTTTTCTTTCAGCATGAGGAGGCTGTTTATTTAAATTTATTCAAAAGACGTGAAGTTGACAATGTTTTTAGTTTCTGAAAGAGAGAACTAAACAAGCAAGAAAAATAAGGAGAGGAGAAATGTACAGTAAGTGAATATTTCATTTAGTTTTGCTGATGTTTGTGACGTACGCTGGTGTGTTCAGCCCAGAGACGTTAAACTTCTGCTCTCATTTAAATCAGTGTGAAAGAATCGTGGCGATACCTTTGTCATACCTAAAAAAACTATCTGTAAACTCGCAACAGACAGTAAGAGAGGCTTAGAGAATGCAGCGGGTGACAAATTTATGTCACCATTAGAAATTTATGATGACCATCCTGCAGCATGCAACGAACCAACCAATAGGAATGCAGCATGGAGTTACGTGCCAATCAACACACTGCTGGTGCCCAACAATGTCAGCAAAACCAAATGAGTGAGAGAAATGTAACATTTCAAATGCGGGAAAAAACTAATTTCATCAAAGTATGGGAGGAACCTTGGCCGACACGTGTCCAACAGCTCAGACTATGACAGTGATGAGAAGGACACGGCATGGAAAGAAACGTCATCGGAAAGCAGATAAGTGAAAGCAAACTAGCTAAGAGATGTCACAGTAAGCAGCTATTTTTGACTCTGTCAGCTTATAAAATCTCATTTACGTTCATTTTGTGTCAGGCGTGTATCTAATAAGATTCTTTATCACAAACTCTGCACATGTTTCATTAGATACCTGTCAAGCAAGATGGCTAAAACTGTCTTCAAAGTATGGATGTGGATTATTAGACCTTTGAACACATATTGTGAAAGGCTGAAAACCGGTAGGGGATAATATAACCCCCCCCCCCCCCCCCTCCAAAAAAGCCAAAGTATGTGAAACTGTTCAAAGATAATTGATTTTGCATAATATCAGACAGAGGCAAAACAAGCTAGTGTGCAATGAAAATTAAATAGAATTTGTTAATATATTTATATGTGTGCTAATACCCAATAGCTTAAAGTGTGTGTATGTGCAAGTTTGAAAAGCCAGTTCGAATCTTGACCGCTGGTTAGTATCAGCATGTCACAATAAAAGCCAGCCAGAGTGAATTTGCATCTAAAGTAGAACTCAGTAAAACCATTACGATGCATTATCCCATTTCTGTTCTTCTGATAAGAGAGCACTTATTACACATGCACACTAATGCAGATGTTCAACCAAACACACAAGCGCAAATAATATTTGTCGGTCTACTAACGATTGTAAGAGCAGCACATACTGTGTACGCACATTCTGACTGCTGACATGTTTACGTATACAAGCTTATATTGGCATTAAGCAAATTAAGCCATAATGAAGGCTGAGAGAGAAAAAAAAAGAGAATGAGACAGAGAGAGAAAGAGAGAGAGAGAGAGAAAGGGAAATAAAAAGACATGAAGCAACGCTGGATTGAGAAATTGGGGATTTACAAGCACAGCAGCAGATACATCATGAGAGGCAGTGAAACTAACAAAGATTTGGAGAATCACGGAGGTACAGAAAGACCAAAAAAAGAACAGCAGCGGTTAAAGCAGTAGGCAGGAGGTGAAGAAGAGGAGGAGGAGGAGGAGGAGTAGGTGTACGAGGAGAAGGAGATAAGAAAAGTTAAAGTTATGAAGAGGTAAAGCTACAGAAATGTGATAGATCTTAGCCGTCTCCACAGGCAGATCATCTCATCTGTTATTTTCGATAAAGCAACGATGATGCTCATTAAACTTGGAGTCATCCTCTGGCTCCATCACATTCAGTACAGAGCGGCTCTCCTCTGCTGTGCAGCACTCCCTTTGTCCAGCTGTGGTTGCTTTGTCAAGATGGGTCAAACATTTTCCTTCACTTCAAGTAGAATATGTATAAAGTTGCCACCAGCCATCACTCCCTTATGTCACAACACAGCAATCTGTGTCTCTATGAAGACACACAACTAAAACCTTCAAAATTCAGTCAACTCTCCATTGATTTTCTAGCAGTTTTCTAAGAAAAAACCCAACTTATCCACAATACTTTCTGCTCAGGTTAATTACGTCCGCCAAGGCAAACTGGTGGAGCAACAAAAGCTAGCTAAATGAATTAGTACAGTAAATGTCTATTTGTTAGGCAGAAATACAAAAATACATTTGGTCCTTCTTCAGTGCACCAGATGCTAGGTGAGTAAAACATCCCCGGTGATGTCAAAGATAGGTAAAGAAAGTCTCAATAAGACAGGAGAGAGGCTCCTCTAAATGTTTCATAGCGGCATCACTGGGACACAGCATCAGAGCGGGGCTCAGGCAGAAAGTGGCAGCAAGTCTCTGGCCACTATGTTGGTGTTTTATCTGAGTTGTCAAACGTGGAGTCCTGTCACTTTTATCATTTCAAAAAAAATTGTATGACAGCTGCAGCTCTTAGTGGAACAACTGATGATCAATTTCAGAAACACACAATTCAGATTTGAAGCAAATGTTTTCAAGTGGTTGCAATACAACGGAGACATTAACCAACAGGCTCTGCTCTCCGATCTTGCTTTTGGCAATTTTTTGTTCTCTTTGTAGCTTAATTTTGATGCAGAGTTAAAAGCAGGAACATGTTTGGGGGGGGCAGCTCCAGCTGGGTCTAGGCCTCCACATCCTGTAACTGTGCTCTGAGCGCCACACATTCATCATTAGGGATAGAGAATGTGGAAATGTGGGCTTTGCATAAATGAAGAACTGGCTTTTAGACTCATACTGGGAAGTTTTGTCGGGCCCTGATGTTCTGGGCCAGAGCACACAGAGCTCCTTTTCTTTCTATCTGATTTGGGGTAAAAACTGCCCAACGCTTGCTGCAAAAATGTAAACATTAGACCTTTAAAATGTTTTTTTATGTCTGTCTGTGCCTTCAAGTAACTGCATGTATAGGTGTGAGGGGTGTGTATGTGTGTGTGTGTGTGTGTGTGTGTGTATGCGTGTGTGTGTGTGTGTGTGTGTGTCTGTGTCCAGAGAAAATGAGACACAGACTGGTGGCAGATTAATGAAGCTAGGGAGAGAGGGAGCAAGCTGGATTAACAATCCACTGAGATTACTCCAACCCCGAGGACACGCTCTCTTGCACGTGCACACACCGTTGGAATCCAGGCCTGCTATTTTTAAAGCATTATTCCACGCGCTGTTTTATTATAGTGTTGACCTGCCTGTGGCTGTAATATATAGACCACGTGAAAGTGTGATGAAGGTGATGAGCTGCTGTCTTCAACACAAACACCAAGCATGATGTGAAAAAGCAACTGGCCTCGTCTGTATAACTCCTTCCATCTCTCCCTTTGTCTCTGTGAACTCATCTTTCTCCAGCTTTTTAGCCTTTTGATAATTGTTTTCCTTCCGTCCACATTTCTTCAGTCTTCAGCTTCCAGATGTGCTTCAGAGTTAGTAATAATAGTCGACCATACACACACATCCCTCTGAGAAGCTGCCAATGTCAAAATTAGAGGAAATGGGCACATTCAAAAGCTCCATTCAGTCAAGCAGCAGTTCAAGCTGCTACCTTGTCTACTCAGTTGCTGGATAGTCCAGATTTGGCCAAACAACATCTGGGTTCATGTGGCCACAGGAGCAATCACGGCTCATTTCCTAGACTGTGTCAGGATGATGGATCATAAGTCAAAAAACATATCAGTACATGTATAAAGATAAGTATCACAATGCCTTTAGACATTAACAAATCCCACCTTCTGTGCTATACATCTAATGTCTATATTTGGCTTCAAAACCTTCAAATTGATTCCATATCTTAGGTTTGTTAGTGTCCAGTTAATAATAAATGTAAATTAATAGTATTTAGGTAAAACTTTAGTATTAGGACCCTGTTTCTCTCTTTGACAAAATAACATGTAGTGTAAGTAATCAAGTCTCTTTGCGACTTGCGAGTAAACAATTTTCTTCCAAATTGAGAAACCCATTTATCTGGAGATTTTGACTGAAAAATGTTTTTACTTTCAGCCCTTATTCTACACTGCCATGCTTTCCATTAAGTCCTCTGAAAAACATCCATTCTATTTTTTCTCTCTTTTACCAAAAGTTTCTTGTTTTATGTTTGCATCTGCTCTTTGCAGGGCGTTAAGTAACAGAGTTGGTTTATTGATTGCTTGTTTTTTTTATTTTTTGTAAGATGACTGATGTAATCAGAGTAGTAAGTCCTAGTTTTATTATTAAGATCAGAACCCATGAAGTTTCATCTCGTGTTTTATAACAACAGATGACGTTAAACACTGTTACCCCGAACATGCAGGTTTCCCCTCACTATTCAAAGCCACCCAACGTCTCTCAGATGCATGCATGCATCTTACTGTATGCTACATAATTGAAAGTTAGCATGGAGTTAAACTAAATGTAAGAACATAGCCACTAATCACTCACTTTCATGATGCATCTGCAGGGGTGTGCAAAGGTTTGGTAATTCATCTTTCTATAGTTAAACAATTTTGCTGGTTTGCATTAAGCCTGCAGTTTGAGAGGAAACATTGTGGAAACAGCTTTATAAAAATGCTGACTCCTTAAACAGACCTGAAGACCTCCAAGAGAAGACAGAAAGACATTTTTCTCTTCATTCGGTCTCTCTTTTCTTTTTTTCTAAATACAGATGAGCAAAGCTGAGTTGAGAAAACCAGACAACTTTCTGAAAGAACGCAAGAGCTGCAAGAATAAAACCTCATATGAGCCGTGGCTCATTCGTTTTCAAAGAAAACCTTTTCAATATTAAATTTACTGTCACATATTTATGAATGAACAGTGCAATACACTCACCAAACCTGGTGACTTTTGGAAACAAACTGTAGACTGCCGAAGAAAAAATTGATGGCACTACAGTCGGATAATGATCCAAAACACACCTTGAATCAACAATAAACCGTGCTAAGAAGAGTAGTACATGCTGAGATTAGAAACTAGATTTCAAACATACAGTACACTTTAACGCATCCAATGTGAACTCGCTCTAGAAGGACTTGTAACTGGACAATGTACCCAATGGTTAAGGTTGCAGTTACAGTAAGAAGAGGCAAAGTTTCCCTCAGACCCCTGAATTATAATAAGCTGGAGGTTTTTTGTAATATTGTTGTTCAATAATCCTGAAACAGGCTGAAACTCACACAAAGGCTTGTATAACTTGCTAACATGCCAATCGTTCTTCTTGCCCTTTAAATCCACACAGCAAACAATGAATATTAACATTCACATTGAGGGGACCTGCAAAAAGAAAACAGGGTCTTAACACCAGTTTTTCATTGTCCTCTGACCTCCTGCATCAAAACAGCTGCATCTATGGTTATTTAATCCCAATAACCCCCAGCTTTATGCACCACTGACACATTCATGACACAAGTTCTACTTTAAAGTCCAGGTGAAAATCATTAGAGCCATGTGATCATATGTCCTCTAACATGGCTACAAGGGTGGGCGGCTGTTCTCATCTCTTTCAGAAACTCTCATTTATGTAATTTATCGATTCGTGCCTCATGTGTCTTAATTTTTCACATCAGACGAGACATCCCTCCGGTTTATACATCTTTCAAATCTTTCCGGCAGAAAGCATCTTGTCTCATTGACCTTGCTTAGAGCTCATAGTAACACAGCTAACAACAATTACTCATCTCGCTGTTTGAGGCGAAGCCTGAACTAATTCCAAGCGGAGTGCGTAAACACTGGTACCAGGCCTACGGTGACAAATGCCTGTGCTCTCCTCTTATCCACAAGGCGCAGACCTGCAATTGATCATTGTTTGGACGGAGTTTAATGGCCACTTTCCTGCGCTAAAAAACACACACTCGGGAGAGCATGCATAGACACACACAGAGGATTGCTCACTGTTCCAGAGAGAAGAAGAAAAAGAGCTAAAATAAATGTTGAGTAGGCTGGCAGCCTCATGAGTGGAGTACACCAGTGTTTTCGTTGTGTGTGGGAGAGAGGGGAGGAAGACAGAGAAGAGGGAGCGAAATTGAGTTTGCCGATAAAAGACCACTGGAGTGTGAAGGAAAAAAAAAAAATACAGCATGTGTGTAAGAGCCCCACCTTTTTCATGTAGAGCAAGGTCAGGAAAGTTAAATGCTTTTGCGAGGAGATAAAGCACAGATAGTTCAAGAGCTGAAAAAAAAACACTTCACCTGCAGACATGTTCTCATAATGCTGGCTGTGCGGATCTGTGATGTGCAAGTCACTGACGCAGCCAGGAAAATGTGCAAAATGAACTCACAGGCATACAATACAAAGATAAATGGATGAAAAATATAGCAGACTTATGCCTAATTACATTTTAAAGGTTTACTCAATGTCTGTGCTACTATAGCATGCAGATAAAGCAAAGTTGTGATGTTTGCCTCTGTATTACTACTACCATCAAAGGTTATAGCTGTGAATTGTGATTCACACACACATTCCTGTTTGGAGGGACTTTTTTTTTGGAAATATTACAAAATCTGACATGATCAGTTAGCTGGAAGATTAATATACATGTACAGTATCAGAAGGTAACGTGTTATTGGTTTTTACCTTGCAGCATGTATCATGTTGCACATAACAGCAATAACTCTCAGTGTCAGCAGCATCTAGCAGTGGCTCTTCAGAGCCTGGAAGCATGGTGCTTCTCACTTTTTCTCACCCTCCTTTTTTCCTTTATGTATAAAATGTTCAGTGGTGGTCAAAGAGGCTGTTGGTAGCAGGTCGGGTCAGCTATGGCCACACATGAGGCCGTCATCACAAGGTATGCATGCAAGAATCGGATACAATTTGTTTTGCCCTGTCCAGTTACAATGTGTTCTGAAGAGCACTATACAAATTAAATCCATTTGTATTATTTTTGTTTTGCAGGTTAAATATTACATACCACATGTTTTTAAGTAGAAAATTCCCATAAAGGTTTATTCTGTTCAATAGTACACTTTAAAAAGTAGTACTGAAGTTAACAGGGTTTCAGTAAATAAACACAAAGTAGCCTATTTGGACTCTAGCGGGAATTCCTTAAAAACCTACATGTGTGGAGTACGGTAATTAATTTGTAGTGTTACAGTCGTCCTCTCAGAGTTAAATTTACATTGAAAATCTAATATTGTGTTCAGTGTAACTTTAACACTGTACAGGGCAGGATATGTTCACTGACTTAGTGTTGAAACGGATTCTGTCAGTGTTACACCGACACTGCTAATTATATTGTGTGGCCTTGATGTTAGTTTGGTGATCAAACTAACTTCATCAGCGGTGTCATATTGATTCAAAGGATAGTAACAATTTCCTCTTCCAGCAGTGTAGGTTAGGGCAGTAAATGCTCAGCTGAATATTTTCAGCTAGCGCTGGAATGAACCTGGATGAAAACTCCAATTATTCA
>JBBDHI010000004.1:18299479-18312158 GCA_037177115.1 Craterocephalus stercusmuscarum | reverse complement strand
CAAACGGTGTCACAGTGCAGCTGAAACTGATCACAAGCAGCTGCAACGGGAGCAGTTTCACAATGACGTCATTGATCTGATCAGTGAATGAAGACTTTTGGGCCGATCAGAAAAAATGGAACAAATTTGAAAAATCGGCCGATCCGATCAAGCCGATCCGATCGGTGGAAAGCCTGAAGCAATTATAACCAATTATGACACACTACTTTCTAGGTTGCAACTGCATTCACTTACAGGCAGAGCTGGGCGATATGGACGGAAAATAAAGTAAAAATGGTATATATTAGTTGTGCAATGACACACAAAATTCACAGTTCGGTGTAATACTCTAATGTCATGGTTTGACACAGATTTTTTCAAAACAAAAAAGAAGTTTTAAGGCCTTTTTAACTTGTAATTTATTGAAATTAATTACCAATGTTTGCTTAAACTCAAAAGTAGAGTTTTTAAATCAAATACTGCTAAAACAGAAAAATAATAAGCAAAAGCAATGCTTCTGTAGGAGGAATTATCCATCTTCTTAGGAAATATTACAAAATAATATCTTTTGTTTTGACTGACACGGTTATAAAATTCTTGTCAAAAAATGAGTTTGGTTCTAAAAAAATCCGTCAGAGTGAGACCTCTGCCCAGGTTTCTCTGAAATCTTTGATGCACCCTACAACTCAGGTTGTAGCAGAAATAGTGAAGATCATGCTGTTACTGGATGGACTTTTGGGTCCGACAGACCCCTTTAATGACTATTTTGATGTTCTAGAGGCAGAATCCGCATTTCTGCAGCCACATGGAGACTGGAACTACGACTGCAGCTTAAGCATAAGCTTAGATATTAGGGACCATTTAACATGAAGTGATCAGAACTTGGTAAGACTCTGTAAACGAGGAGTTTCCTGATCCTGCAGCATGCCCTCGTTTCATCAGTAGGAAACTGTGCAGCACACGTTTCTGCTGTACCAGTGGCTCAGCTGCACCAGTGGTCACAAATGCGCTCCAAGACAGCTAATTAATATGCTCACTTGCTACCAGGTAATCAAGAGTGTGCGTTATGTCTAAATGGCAGAGAGCTTCCAGAGTTTTCCATCACTTTTTTAAAAAACAATGAGAGAAAATATTTGGTAAACTACCCCTATTAGAATGAAGGCACCTAAAGTAAGGAGCTCAGTGGATCTGCGCTGCCAAGGTGGAGTAATGGAAATCAGATCCACTGAGCTTTTAACAGTGAGCGCATCAGCTGAAGAAGGGGGAAAATTAAAAATTCTAGATAAAAAAAAATGTTTTACCAGAAAAAGGTAGGAGGATTTTATTATCCGGAGTAGGGATGGGCATTCGATTAAACTGTCTTAATCGATTATCAGGAGAATTAACGACCAATTATCACTTAATCATTAATATTGCCATAACAAAATTCTATATAGTCTATTTTTAAATGAAGTGAAAGTAGAAAAAACATTTTGTGCTTCCTTATTTAGATTATTATTACAATATGAGCGACTCTTGTGGCAGTTAAACGGGATTCATTCACTGGTTACACTGGAAAATGTGCGTTTACATACAACTTCCGCACCAGTTTAAAGATGCATTCGTTTAATCGATTGAAAGATAATGTAATCGATTAGAATCTTAATGATTGATTAATCAATCGTCGATTAATTGCTCCGGATACCTGGTCCGGAGGTAAAATTTGGTCTGAAGAGTTGATGGTTAAGTCATCAGAGGCGCTCCATTATATCTACTGGTTTAGCAAAAAAATCCAGATTTTCATCAACATAAATCATCATAAACAACAAATTCAAATAAATCATTCAAATCAATTAATTCCCCAGACCCACGTACAGGAGCAACATCAAAATATCAGCATCTGACTGATTAACACACACACACCTCGTTATTGGTGGCAAACTTTTCGCAGGCTGTTACACACAGCTCCATGGTCTCAACCCTCATTTCCTCTGGCATGTCTGTGTGCTGAAAAAGAAAAGCTTGGGTTTTATGGGTTTACATTTTGTTCTACCTGCTGAATCAAATTAAATGTATTTGAGCTAGTGACAAATAAACAGGAAATGGATCTTCTCAGAGGATTTAAAAGGGACTTAAGGCAAGTTTACAAAATCGGAGTCTGTGCTGCCGCGACAGGCGCTGTGGGTAACTACAGCTACCAGCCAAGCGGCATGGGAGCGCGCACAAACACTTTACAGACTGTCCGGTCTTTTATTTTTCTTTAGACTCACGTGATGCCACTGATAGTCTTTTTTCTTCGTGGTGCCACTTTTTTATGGGCTTCTGGATGCAGGTTGTTTGCTGGCTGCAGAAACATCCATAAATATCCCATCAGTGTTTAAATCCGAGTCTGCGGCGGCCATGTTGTTCCTGTTCAAGAGCTGTCGGCAATGCGCAGACAGCGTCAATTTACGTCACATCCCCATGAATGCGTGGAAAATTCGGATGCCGAACTGGAGCGCATTATGAAGCACACGGCCTGTTCAATGCAACAGACAGATACGCTGATGGCCTCGTTACGTTGGGTTTTTAATGCTTCACCACCCATTAGCTTTGAATTAACTGGAAATGCATGTTTAGTTTCTCACAAATCTTGCCTTAAGTCCCTTTAAGTTAATCTGAAATACATTTCAAAACCAGATTGAAAGCAGTGCCACTTTTTTGTACATTCATGTCATTAATTACCACCAAAACAGCATTATACGCAGTAGCAAGGACATATATAGACTTTACTTTCCTTTTCTTCGGTATAAGTATGATTACATGTCCTCCTTAATACATTTAAATTTGCAAAACAGACACAATAGTGTTTTTTCCTCCCTCCTTTGTGTTTGCACAACACTAAATGATGTGTCCTTCTATTAATTTAATGGAATGTCTGAAAGAAGCCTCAAGAAATATTACTCAAAACCGGGTTTCCACTGTTTAAAAATGGTTTACAATGCAAACATGCATACAAATGTTTTTTTTTTAATATTTTTTAAACAAACAATAATTTGTTCACTACATGGTATGGGTCCTTTCATTCTTGCATTTTCTCCAGGAATACTGCTTATATGCAGTCCCACAAAACTGACATTTATATGAACTGAATCTGATTGCATAATATTTGTGCTTGGTGTTGGTACTTTTGTAGTTTCTACTTCAGCTGTACAATACACTGATGATGCCTAGTAGGGAAAGCTTCCATGTAGAACTGTCAAGCACATAAAGCAGATGAATAAAGTGATGGCTTATTTATTTGCATTTACTTATTACACCAAGTCTACAATACTTTCATTGTAGCTTAGTAACTTAGAATATAAAAAAAATTCATTAGATACCACGGTAGACATGATTTTTGCTAATTGTTTTGGTTGGTATTATTACAATGTGGGTTCAAGTTTTGTTTTTTTCAGTATCTTGATGTGCTGTCTTACCCTGATGAGAGGAAAACTGTGCAGTCTCTTGTAGTCGGCCTCTTCTTTCTTTCCCTCGCCAGTCCCAGCCATTCCGACTCCTACAATAAACGATTTTGTGTGGATTAGGACTAACTGGTTAAAAAGTACCAACCACCGGAGAGGCACAACATCATTAGCACGGAGGGGTAAATGATGATACCGGTCTCGTATCTCTAGCTAGCAATGCACCACCCGACTGGATACAGGGCTAGCTGACATCACTCAACGGCTACTTGCTAGCTTGAAATGTTATCACATCGTAATTCACACCAAGAAAAGACGGCTTCTCTTTTGAATAACGATTAAATATCTTAGATACGCTGGCTGATTTGTAACAAGGACTTTATCGGGCTAATAACAGCAAGCAAAATAGGTTTTACTAGCTTGCTAATTAGCTTAGCTTGTTTTGGGGGGTTTAAAGCAAATTGATGCTATTGAATCCTGTTTTCTCTCTCAAAGTCATCATATTTATACTCATGATCGTGATACAAAGAGCTATGGTACATAAAGAGTAGTCACTACGTACAGAGTATCACAACGATACTTTACTTACGAAACGTTTAAGCAGTGAAAACTTCTACTGTTGGACTCAGGTCGGTTGTTAAGGAGACATTTTAAACAAGGTTTATGGGTCCAATGAAACCCCGCCTCCCAGTTTTGCTTGATTTCTATTGGTTAAAAATCTGTCAATCAAAACAAAGAATCGCGTCACATTAGGACAAGCAAATAAGCAAATACAACACGTTGTATTTTCAGCGATTTTGACTCGCATTCTTACAAATTTTGCAAAGTCTGTCAGTTTAACATTGAAGATAAATATATACATACATGTAAATTGTGCATTTGCTGAATAAAGTTAACAAAAAAGCAAATGAAAGACATTTCTATTACGTTTTTTGTCGAAAAATAAAGTTTCAAAGTATTTAAAATATGCTCTTAAAATAAATTGAGAGAATACTAGATAGTTGAGAAAAGGCTTTGCGTAGATATGTATTTGTTAAATTGTGTTTTGTTTATTTGTGACATGCAATCACATTGCAATCTGTTTCTTCTCAGTGTCATCTAGCAATGTGAATTAGAAAAGAAAAAAAACACGATTTTAGAAGAGATTGTTCTCAGTCTTAAGCCCAGTGGCCATTCTCTTGTTTGTTGCCAGGAATTTATTTACTTATTTATTTTTAAATAAAAAATAAATGACTGCATGTGGCTGCATGTTGACCAACGTTACAAGCTAAATGCCCATGATCTGGCAAGCTAATTTTCCATCTCATAAAAAGAAGTAGAGCAGCGTTACAACAGATAAATCCTTCATTCAAGTGCATCCACAGAGAATCTGCTAAAGGACCACCTTCCTCCAGAATTATGTTGAGGTATTGATGTTTTTACTTTTGCTTTGACAGTCATCGCTTTTCTTCCCTTTTTTCCACAGTCTGCCTCTCTCAAACTTGTTGATCTTGATGGCTTTAAACATTTTGGCTACAGAGGAACTAATTCCTGTGATGAATGTTTAAGAAAAACAATTGGATGAGGGATTGTGGTCAATCTGGTATTCATGATGTTCAATACTGCAAGCCAAACTCCCCAAGTACCAGCATTTTCATAAAGTAAGTCAGGGAATTTCTGTGTCATCTATTCCCACTCCAGAACCACCACATTGTGGTGACCACAAACTGACAATGTCAGTGTCAAATAAGCTGTTATCTATTAGCCCCGTGTTGACTCAGTTAAATCCAAACTGCCATTGTGGTGGTAATATCCAGCCATATATAGATCAAGAGTGTATAATACCCCCATACCACTGACCCACCCAAACCATACTCTGAAGCAGTGAGAAGCTCTTGTACAGTGAAAGGGGCTACATACTACAGTAAGAAAATCAGCTTCTGCAAAGAAACATAGCATGTATATTTTCTTCACTTCTTTGTATTCTTAAAAAAAACTTCATTCCCTTCATTTAGATTAAATTTGTGGAAAGTATCTACAGAGTTTCAATCAACCAGTCTTTATTTAGATAACACCTTTCAAATATAAAATGTAACACAAAGTACTTTACAAAAGTAAATAACCCATCCCTCCCAGCCCCATCGTAGACCTATGCACACACTCTTCACATGTACGCTCATGGATACAAAACACATGTTAAAAACAGCTGGACATGGCAGGGCACTGAGAATCCAGGTGAGGGAGAACCACCAATGTGAGCCCATCCATGAGGGTCAACTAACTGTCTCTCTGCTATAGAGACCAGACAGACTGGACAGGGAAGACTCCCCAAATGATGTAGTACCCGCAGGCCCGGGGATCCCAACACTGAACACAGTGGTTCTGGACTAAATATTAACCACTAATTCAGACTGACTGAAAGATATCTCTAAATAGTGTAAATATGACCAAAAAAAAAGGATCAGATGGCTGACAGCCAAGCTGGAATAAGGATGTCAAAGCACGACAGAATAGAAAAGGAGAACCTTTTTGGAACCTTTTGTTGTGAAAAGACCCAAGAAGAAAAGATGAAAGACAGAGCAAGGTGAATGAGATCAAAAGACCTTTAGGAAATTATTCATTAGAAGAGAAAATATTCTCTTAATATTTAATGGTTATGCAGCATAGTTCAACAGAAAAAACCCTGAAAACTGGATGCTTAACGACAGGTTAAGCAGAGTGAGGTTTGGTTAGTAGTATAAGGAAAAGGAAATAATGGTTTCATTGCAGAGCCTTCAGCACTGAAGCAAGGTGCAGCAACAAGATAAGTAATCTGTTATCTTTGTCTGCATGACAAAGGTTCAGAGTCATCCTCCATCGAAGACTGCAGGCAATGACAAAAAGATTGTTTTTTTAAAAGAGATGAGTAGGATGCATATTTTCACTAAAAATGAATATTTGATCGGGTATATTGGTATAAGGGTCACTTGAGAATTCATAATGAAGTGCCTCCCTCTGAGAGCGGTAATGAAGGTAAGGTGCATCTATAATTCAGGAGCAGTGGAAGCAGATTGTTGGGAGGGGTGAGGAAGACCCCATGCTACTCCTTTAATAAGCTGTGACCAAGGCGATATAAACAAACAGACAGAGCCTGGAATATCAAAATGATAGCAACGGAAAAATGTTCACTGTGTGGGTGACTCACCGCCTGGCTGATTAGCAGACCGGCTGATGACTCACTTTGCCTGATAACTTCTGAATCAGACTGTTGCACCTCATACTTACAGCTGGCTTGACATGTTGATGTTTTGGAGATAAAGAGAAATAAGGAAAGCAAAGACAGGATTTATCTTTTCTAGTGGTATTGGAACAGAAAAAGCCTCTGACTGAAGGCTCATTATGTTGTGAAAGGCAGGAATCTCCAGTCCTTCAGGGCCACTGTCCTGAAGGTCTCAGCTGTTTTCCTGCTTCAACACACCTGACTCAAATGAATGGGACATTGTTTAGAGCTAAACAAGATGACGGATCCATTTTATTTGAATCAGGAGTATTAGAGAAAGGAAGCATGTAAAACCAGCAGGACAGTGGCTCCTTGAGTTTTACATTCCTGGTATTGCTGGCAGAAAGTAGTGTTGTTCACTGTGTTTGTTCATTAGTCTTCTTTTCCGTCTGGAGATCCAGAGCTGTTCCATTGTAACGGGTCTTGAAAGGTTCCTACTGCAACTGGTTTCTTAGATGGACCAATAAAAATCTAATGAAGACTTATATATTGTTTGATGTTGGGAAACTTGTCTGTAGTTATTTAGGATGTGTGGGGAAGATTTTTTTAAATTTGAAAATATGATTTACAATTAGTGCCTTAATCTTGATTCAGACCAAGGTTAATAAAAATGCTATGAAATCCCAGCTGGACCCTGGGAATGACACCATGTAGACCTGCTGCCTTTTCCCAGTTCAGTCTATCCAGATGTCACAAGTCATTTTGAGATAAATAATTTTGAAATTTCTTGTTTATTGTTTTCTAATACATTTTCCTTGGTAAGAGATCAGTATAATCAGGCTTGTTCCAAATCTACCAATTACCTCCAGAGCAACTGAACATACGATATATTCAAACTCAACAACCTGCATACATTAACCTCAAACTCACTGATACTCAACTCAGTCCCTCAAGGGACGCAATCCAGCAGGTTTCCAATGTATGCCTGTTAGTACGCCTGCATCAAATTAAATACATGTAAAATAAAGTAAAAGGATTCTGAGTCTGCAAGGCCACAGTACCCTCCCTGAGACTTGATTTGAACTGGAAAACATTTTAAAAATCCAAGTCTAAATAGACTTTTCTTGTAAATTGGATAACATTCTTCTTCATTTTCACACAAGTCACTCAGCAATCCTGATAACAAATGGAGAAATATTCAGATCCAACCACTCAACCTCCTCCTCTGAGGTAACACAAGAGTACTAAATGTAGGCAGGAGAATGGTGCATTTACTGTACTTCTGGCTTTTTACAATCAAATACGTGGATTCAACTGATCATTTTAGATAGACGTAGGTGTAAGTGTCAGCATGAATGGCTGTGTTAGTCTTATGAAAGCTGTTCAAAAGACTGTTGAGGATCTTCCCTTCCCCTCAACAGATGCCATCTGATCAGGCCTTGGCCACCTTGAGAGGATAAAGTGGGCATTGCAAATGGATGGAAGGGTGGCTGGATGGATCATTAAAACTCTTTGGATTCATTCAGTGAACAGAAAGAATGACTGCATTTTGGATCCACTTACTGATATTTCAGTCATGAACAACATAAAGCATTTCTAAGGCTTTATTTCTTGCATGCCACAGATATAATATTTCTGGAGACAGTTCATGCTTACGACATCTTCAGATTTGGTAACCAAAACAATAATGAATTGTTTCTGATAAGGCAAAACAGAATAATATCTTTGAATTTAAAAAAGAAATGAACCCATGAAAAACTGTATGATATAATATATGAAATATGAATAGATGAATAGGTTATAAGAAGTTATTGTGGGAGGTTGAGCATCAGCTCCCAGATCAGCTAAGACAAGAGCCAAGAAGTGTTGTGTGTGTGTGTGTGTGTGTGTGTGTGTGGGCAGATCAGCAGTCACGAATCAGCATGGTCTCGGTTAACTTCATGAGTAATACATTATGTCTACAAGATCAGACTTTCTGTGGTGTCTCTGCAGAAAGCTGTTTCTGTAACACATACAGTGTTATCTCACTACAAATATGCAGCTAATATGGTCTAAGCGTTGCTAAATTAAATCAGGCTAACACATTGTACATGTTTGTTGATGTCATCTTACAGCACCATAGAGGTTGTCATGATTATTTTATTGGTTTTAATCCATTTATTTCACAATATCATACAAGATCTATGATGCAAAGGACAAGTGCAGCACAGTCACGGCATTCAACAACCAAAAAAACAGGAGAGACAGAGAAAGCAGAATACAGAAGAGAGGATGAAGAAGAAGAGGTGACTATGAATAAGAAAACAAAGTATTTGAGTGTTTTTAGGGCATGGGAGCCCAGGCAGGCACTTCACAACAGGGTGTCAAATAATAACTTGTGATTTGAGGTAATAAGTGAACAGATAACTGACTGAGTTGTAATCATAGTAAGTTCATTATTCGGCACAGTGTTGGATGGATATGTGACCATAGTGAGATTCAAACTCTCACCCTATACAGTGATTGTGGCTCGGCTCTAACTTTGATTCCTATGATATCAGGACAGGAATCACATCAAATCCTTTTTGTTGTTTTTGTAAAGGACAGGAATTTAACTTCACAGAAACCATAGGGATAAAAAGGAACAACCTGATATCAAGAATATGACATTCAAAGCATCACAGTGGGGACTAATTTTGCAGACAAAAGCCACAATTTTCTGCTAGTGACTGCACTTGATTCACTAGACCCAAATCTGCTGTGCTGTCCCACAACGTGACATGAAATGTCGCTTTGTGAAATGTGTGGAGAATCAAATGTCTTGTAATTTGAAGATACAGTAAAACATGAGTCTGATTAAGATTAGATTTTACTGTCAATTCCATTTAACCATCTCTGAATCAAATGTGAAAAATCAGACCATCTTACACAGAATAATGCTTTATATTATCATATAAAATAATATAAACCAATTTAAATATTATTATATTTGTCAATAGATCATTTTGTGACAAAGATAATAAGTAATAATAATAATAAGCATTCTTTTACTTCTAGACTTACTATTTTGTGCAGAAATATGTTCAGACTGCTAACAATCTTGGAAGTCGCAATCCAGTGTTGTTGTTGAGGCTAATAATAGCTAACTTGCTAACTGCCGCAGTGATGTGGAGTATTGTTTGGTGTTTTTGTGCTAATTCATTGTTCTTCTTTCCAAATAATTCAGTAAGATGTGGGTTTAGAGGTTCAATGAATTATAAATATTGCAATATATGGCAAATTTGCTATGTTGAATATACATAAATTCACCCACAATGCAGCTACATTCTGTACATAGCTTTAACATCAGCAATGTAAAAGCATCCAAAATTATACAGTGAAACAAGTATTTTCTGCAATTGAAAATAATAATTCACATTCTATTTATTTTGTTTGTTTCGCTGTTCTTTTTATAGATCAAAACATGACAGTAGCTTGAATTTGTTGTCACCTAATGATTACCAGGTGCATCTGTGTTTGGCAGCAGGTGTCAGAATCAAACCACCTCTAACACTTCCCTCTCTCTCTGTCAGGATATACAGAGTAGTTTTCTTTTTTTTTCATTTTTCAGTAGCAGGAAATGTGGCTTTGCACAATACACACATGCAAATGTACTTACATTCCATCTGATTTTACATTCACAATAAAACCACTGTTTTAATCAAACTCTTCATAAAACCAGTGTAAGACTGGTGCCTTGTGAGACATGAAGTGTTTATTTCAGTGTTTGGGAGAAAGTGCTGCATTGTCTAGCTGCAAACCAAAAATGCTGAAACTTTACTGCAGGACTATGAGATGTGAACGGCTTCACAGCAAGGAAAGCAGACTAGCACATAGGAACATTATCAGAATAACAATACATGTCATACATTTATAAGTAAACTGCTTTATCAAATCATAGTATGCAATATAGAAAACTTAAAAGCACACAGACATTACTCAACGGGGTAATATACAGTTAAAAATGAGCTAACATCATTTTGTTTCCCATTGATTAATAAAGTCAGTACTATCACAGTAGCATGTCAGAAATCAGGTGTAGCATTTAACACAACCATGTTGACACAAGGTGAGATAAGACAGAGCTTTGTGTCACTATGTTGTAAAATTAAGAAACCCTTAGATATGGCATCAATACAGGTTCATTTCATAACTGTGTACAAACCCATCAAATCCCTCTGCCTGCATAAGCCTTTAAGGTGGAACAGCCCAACATATTAAGGCAGAAGACGGTACATTGAACCAGGTTCAATCATTATTCTTCCACCATATGAAGCATCTTCATTAAAACTGTTCATGCCAGGAGTTCATCCACCAAGCAGCCTTCTCCAAGGTGATTCTGAGACTAAAATCACTTTATCTCACTGCAGAAGTAAACATATGAGCGTGGACACCAACACAAAGAACAAAACGGATACAGCACTCTTTACGGCTTAATTGCACTATCTCTCAGTCCACGGCAAGGTTCTTACCTCCCAACAAGCAAATATACTCTAAACGCCAATTTCACACGCCTTTAAACATTTCAATCGACTCCTTATCTGACCTAATAAACAGGACCATGACTGGGCGACTTTAACCGGTCACCCTTCACTGTTTGGGGCTGGAAGGGTTGGATCTCTGTGCGGCGTGGCAAGGGTCCAGGGACTCCTTGGTGGCACCACCATAGACGTCTACATCAAGGTCAGTCCAAGGGGCGATGTTGCCCAGGGCTGAGGAGCTGCAGTCAGCAAGGGCGGCCACCTCTGCCGGCTTTAGTACGCGGTCCCACAGGTTGAACTGGGATAGCTCCCCAACCAAAGCCTGGGATGCATCGAAACGTCCACCCAGTGTATCCTTGGATAGAAAAGTTAGTACAAAGAAAGAGTTGGATGACATAATGCTGAATGATGACCAAAAGACTTACAGTAAGTACAACTACCACCCCGGTGAATAGTTTTAGTAAGCATGATGCTTTGTTCTGTTTCTGTCATGTAATACACAGTACAGTGCAAAAGTCCTGAGCCGTCTCCGCTTCTTTATATTTTGCATTAAACCAGAACTTTCTGTAATCTTTTAGAGAGATCTTGAACAATAGCTCTCCAGGCTCTCTGGGGTGTTGAAAAGATTTTATTTGAACATTTGCTGCCTATCACATGGATGCTTAACTTGTTCGGCTGCATACAAAAATGCCAACGTTTAACAAATATTTAACAAAGACAAACAAAGAAATTTGCAAAGTACAATTAGACAGAGATTTGGCAAATCTCAGCATGGTGTACAGCATGTAGGGAACTGGACAAGAGGAGGAAATAAGAAGTGGCGAGCCTCAAAAGCTAGGCTAATGTCAAGCTAAGCAGAATTGTACGAACTCTACTTTTACTTTATATATTGTATATAAATTTCGGTTTACTATACTGTGCTGCACCTACCGCTTGATGGGTGGCTCAAGACTTTTGCACAATCATTTCTGTTTCTTTATATAATAAACAGAAAATTCTACTTTTAAAAATACTTTAGTACCCAATGAACTCCAGTTTACACCAGTATACTGTACACCTTTGATCCACTACACTGGCATTAGTAAACCAGTTTACTACTGTGTCCTTTCCCTAGGCTAAATAATAAAACAATTGCAGCTAAAGCTTAAATCACATACAGACACTGAGTTTTGATTATTTCACATAAACAAGATTAGAAATGTGAAATGTTCATTCCCCTTCACAGCCCCCTTACGAGGGGGATGTCCAGGGATTTTCCCAATGAAATCTATTCAGCACATCCAGCAATTCATCAGTCATTCACAACAGAGATTAATAAAGCACCCGCCCTTTCTCAAATCTATCCATTAAATCAAATCAAGTCATGTTGCATCAGTGCACCATCTCCCCAAAATAGAGGCGCTCCATTCCTTTTTTTTATCCTTCATGAAATGATGAGTGAGAGAATGAATTTTGAGTTGTTCCTTTAGCACCCATCAAAAGGGATAACATCAGATTTTGTAATGGTTATGTAACATAGATTTGTCACTAATGAAGGA
Source organism: Craterocephalus stercusmuscarum (assembly GCA_037177115.1). Classification (NCBI taxonomy): domain Eukaryota; kingdom Metazoa; phylum Chordata; class Actinopteri; order Atheriniformes; family Atherinidae; genus Craterocephalus; species Craterocephalus stercusmuscarum. The sequence continues at coordinate 18,299,542 of JBBDHI010000004.1, read as the reverse complement.
GAGGCAGCAGCACAGCATGAGATAAACACAATTAGGCCTCTGTCTGTTTGTGCGTAACATCCA
>JBBDHI010000004.1:18232315-18243373 GCA_037177115.1 Craterocephalus stercusmuscarum | reverse complement strand
TTCTTTCTTTCTTTCTTTCTTTCTTTCTTTCTTTCTTTCTTTCTTTCTTTCTTTCTTTCTTTCTTTCTTTCTTTCTGGTGGAATATGATCTTCTCTCCTCCAGTGAGCTATTAATGTTAACATTTTGTTTGGGATGTGCAGTAATTAGGATTAAAGTTGTCCAGATACATGGTGAATAAACAAATGTTCCCAAAAGTCCCAAAATCTGTGATGTGGAATTTCTGAAATGAACAACTTTTTTAGTATTTTGTTCATAGAAGCTAAAGGAAAATTTTAGTCAAACAGCCAGTGGAAGTTTACTGGCCGGGGGCTCAGGTTTAACCCCTATCTGTTCATTAAAAGACTGAATTGAGGCATTAGTTGTGTTAATGGATCCTGTGTCATTTTACTACTGGAATGTCCATCCAGATAATGCAAGGGGGTTACATTTATTTTGAAGGAAAAAAAACTCCACTGTGAAATCTTTGTTATCCTTTTCATTGGCAATCCTTTGAGGTGTAACTGGAGGCACAAAAAGGGCTTTTTGTGTGTTGTCGAATTTTAAGGTAAACTGTCTCCAACTCCTAATAGACTCATGCATTCATCATCGATAAACCCTGGCGTCAGTTCTTTTTAGACAGGTAATGAATCCCTGCTGATTAAAAAGGTGAGATGGGACAGGAGGAAGTAATTCAGGCATAATACATCTTGAGTCAGACTCCAAATTCCAGCAAAACAAACGTTTTGCGACTCATTAAGTGCAAGTTGTAGCTGATCCTTTTCTCTTTTTTTCATGTCTGTAGAACGGAGTGGTGCCACCATTAATCCTGGCATCATTGAGATGCAAATGCCGAATGTGACGGCTCCCCAGCTCGGTGGGGGTCAAGTGGCTCAGTTCATTATACTGTTGTCATGCTGCCCATTATTGGTTTGAGGGGAGTGCTCGCTGGATGGCTGCTGTGTTGCTATGTATAATTCATGCTCAAATTCCTACATGTCAGGGCGCGAGAGAGACGCACAGATGGAGAGGGAGATGTCGGAGGTATAGACTTTATTGATTCACCAGCACATTGTGTGCATGGGCAGACGTGTACACAGTCACAAAAAGGATGAGTGAGGCAGGTATTCAGAATCAAAGAGAAACATTGTTGACACAATTTACACTGATTTCCTGGAATGCTTTCTTCTTTAGACACTTTTGGGGGAGTTATAATTTTAGTGCAGCATTTGTTGGCTTTGAATATATCTGTCGATCTGCTGTGGCTATAATCTACTGAAACACAAACACACTCAAAGACAGAGCTCACTTTAAAGACATGATCTTTACAGAACAGATAACTCATAGATTTACAGGCATCTTGATGAGGTAAACCATCTCCTAAAACTAGACTTAAACAGATACATGTTAACTGGCTTCAAAAGATGCAAACTTATTAACACATTTACATGAAACTAGGAAAAGCTGAAATTTTGTGATAAACATTTTAGTCAAAACAATAAGAAATCACACTTCTCACACACCCAGTCACTCGGTTAGAGGTGAAATAACTCCTGCATGTTGGAGCTCAACTAGATTCAACCGGACCCAGGTGTTCTGCACATGCTCCAAAGTGCATCTTTTTGTAAAGACAGCAAAGTGTAGGTGCATATTAATGCAGTCAAATGAAGCTGCTCACTTTCACGTTTTACTTTCTGTTGCTTTTGGTCAGATGACAAAACATGTCAGGAATTGCGACTAAACAGCAGCCCACAGAAAATTCATGCCGACTTGCAGTCACATGAAGTTTCAAGACAAGTCACTTTGCTCTATAAATGTATTTATAGCTCCAGCATCATCTGACAAAATCAACTTTTAAGTGACTGAAAGACAATGTTTAAACTGAGAATTCAGCCACAGTGATCTCCCGCAGAGAAGGTTAGAAGCAGATGAGTGTCTTAAACATTTTCTCATTTGTCACAGAGAGAAGCGGTGCAATCAAATAACCAGGGTGAACTAAAACTGTAACTGTGTACTTATATCTGTAGTGACTAGCCTAGCAATGTCATAATTACTAACCTGATTGATTAAAGCTATGGTCTACGATTTAAAAGATTGCTCATCATTAATAACCTTGTTTAGATAGTGTTTATGGTCCTACAGTAAAGTCCTTACAAGATGAAAAAAAACAAAAAAACGGAAAAAAATCCAATCAGTCTATCAGGTGCACAGCTACAGAGAAGCTGACCAATGTAAGCCATGCGGCCCAGACGGCTTACATTGGTCAGCTTCTCTCATCCAATCAACTAGCTTTACTTTACCTAGAGCTCTTCCTTCATTGTGCAAAAGGAGGAGGGACTTCTCGGCTATATTGTTTCAAATCCTCTCCCTCTCTCTTGTGGAAATCATATACCCTAGCTTTAAAAAGCCAGTTCAACAGATGCTGTTGGAAATAATATCGGAGTTAACTTAGATCCATGCAGAATAAACGTTAAAACAGGGACACAAATTTAAGAAGTTACCACGCTTATACCTTATTACTGAGATAAATGGACTGTACTTATACAGCGCTTTTCTAATCATGTTGACCACTCAGCACTTTTACACTGCATGTCACTTTCATCCAATCATACAGACACACAAAGCACTTTTATTGTTATATAATAAGTGCTTTTTTCTTTCACACACATTCAGATGCGTATGTTGCCTCCCGATGAGCAACATAGGGTTTAGAGTCTTGCCAAAGGACACTTCAGCACGTAGTCAGAAGAAGCTTTGAATCAACTTTTCAGTCGCTGTATAACTGCTCTTCCTCCTGAGCTACAGCCACCAGAGTGTATACATTCCCGTCTCACAGCTATGGGTTGTGAAATGGCTCCATTTTCCTAAAGTGGAGAGGCTTACGTATTACAGGCTATCTGATGAGACTGGGTTGGCTGAAACTAATAAAGGAACCTGTGACAAACAAAAAAAGGGTAAAAAGTCTTGCTGTCATTAAGCCAAAACAGATCCAGGGACACGGTTCATTCAGCAGTAGAGTTGCTCAGTTTTTGTGGTTAGAAATGTAGACTAAAGGAAAGTTTAAACTAAAAACCTAAAAATTGTAAAGTACATTTTTCAACTCCTGAAATGATTTGAAGACAGTTTCAAGGCTGCTGATTATACCAGATTATTTTCTTTGGGACAATCTTCCCAGGATTCTTTCTACAAATATATAAATCAGCTTAAAATCCAAAGAATACTATCTTCACCATTCATCCATTCCCTGCCAGTCTGTTTTCACACACGCAAGAGTTTCTCTGAGCAAGTCTTACTGCAGCCTCACATCCCAAATACATTAAACGGTCTCTGGTCTGATGACCAGCTCAGCCCAGAGTAACCGACCTCAGATTCACATTTATTGGGCGTGGCGACTAAAAAACATCAAGTTATTCATCTATCATAATATAAAAGCTGGATAAACATCAAGCCATCGGGGTGAGCAAAAACTCACATGGTAACTGCATAACAGCTAAAAATAAATCCTCTTTCCCTGACAAAAACTCACCCAGCATCCTGCTTTGACAACTGAAAGTCTCAAACAGACTCAACGAAACATTTTCTCAGCTGACGGCCTACAAGTGACCCCTATGTGAGCCTTTGATGCAGTGTGTGTCCATGACTTAATGTGGATTTGATTTAATACCCACCTGAGACGCTCAGTGACACACTGTTCCAGAGAACTCTGTAACCTGTTGACACATTTAGACATAACTCAGTTAGTGTAACCAGGTTAAACTCCTGCTCTGATCAGAAGACACTTCATTAAGATTATCTGGAATAAACGACCAGCTGGGCCACGCAGCATCACAGACTTCTTAACATTCTCATTAGTTTCCCATCCATCAGTCACTCAGTCACGGTACCCATGGGAAAAGTACTGATGACTACTAGCAACATTTTGGCTAATAACGTATCTAAAAACCTAGCCTTTCCTCTTTTTGAGACATAATTTGCAGATAAAAAGAAATCCTGAGTGACTTCAGTCGAAGCATATTACCCATAATGAGATAAGTCTAAAAATGTGTGTGCTTGTTGACAGTGAGTTTGTGTGTTATTTTGTCTCCGTCCAGAGAACGAGGTGATTGAGGAGACCAAACAGAGCTACTACAAGGACTTCTCTCACAGCTTCTCTAACCAGAAGAAAGCACATACCCACACAAGACAGAGGAGGAGCACCGGTAAGACACATACGCACAGTCAGCCGGCTTAATCCGAAAAATTCATCTCAATTTTCAGTTTCAGTTGCTTCCGTTGGAAAATATGCAAGATCTTGTATTTTGTGCAAAATGTTCGTTTTTGATGCAGGCCTGACAAAAAACCTTTAAACGTTTTTGCTCACCTGCAGTGGTTGAAGAGGCCTTGCCAGCAGTGTGCAAAGTGCGCACAGCAATATACGAAATCCCCAGGAGTCAGGTGGATCCCACGTCAGCCAACTTCATCATCTGGCCTCCCTGTGTGGAGGTGATGCGCTGCACTGGCTGCTGCAACACAAGCAACATGAGGTGCCAGGCAGCTCGCAAACACCATCGTACTGTCAAGGTAGAAGCAAAATCCTGCTTTTGCACACCTGAAAATGTGACGTGTCGTATGTTCCCCCGGTTTACCGTAACAAAAAGCAAATGTATTTTATCGATGCTCATCTCTGGCAGGTGAATTCTTCTTGTAGATGTGTGTGGATCAGCTTTTCTTCTCTCTACTGTGAGAAAGCAGTAAACCAGGTGTGTTTGTCTATTGAGTGTTAATTCAATCTAGTCAGAAGATTCAGACTTTATAAAGCCGATGTTACAATCCTCTTTTAAGTGCTCCTGGTTCTCTGAAGCTCATTAAAGACATCAGTAAATCCAGAGGGTGCAATGAGACCAATGCTTTATTTTGCTGTTTTAAAGATAGTGATCCTGATCTGAGTTATGAAATTAATCACACAAATGAGCAGTACTGACTCTATCAAGGTAAAATCCACTCCGGAAGTACCAAATATGATAAATACACTACTCCTTACAACATAAAGTCCAAAATCCCCTCATTTTCTAATGATGATCCAGAACCAATTTGAGCAGGCGACACTCTGAGAATCAGACTGCCACACTCCTCAACCTCAACCGATTCTTATTCCAAGCCAAATGACAGCTTTATAGAGAGACATCTCTTCTCCAATGGGGATATATCTAAAATATCTATATTGGGAGACATCTGGAAGGAATCCTGACCATTTTAAACATTCACCTCAAACCTTCCTGAAATTGTCACCTGAACATGCTAGGGGGATCTGAGTGCCTCAGGGATCCCAAGAGCCATGTTTCCAAGGGTGGGGTCTCCCAAAGGGGCAGACAAAATTAGATTAGATTTCAGATTCATCATCTGCAATAAGAGAATCCATAACTCACCAGTCTGGGCAGGAATTTTCATCAGGCACTTTTTGGTTCCGCTTTTGTTCACGTCTGATCAGGCAAAACCCAAAGGAACCACATATGACCACCATCCTGTAGGCTCACATCCTGCTGGATACCATAAGGCACCAGTCCATGGTGAACTGTGGGTATTCCTCTAATCTATTTCCAGTATAAATCTGAATCTAATTGTATGAAGTGTAGTAGAAGTCAAACGTTTGGACACACCAACCCATCAGATTTTAATGAGTTGATGTGTCCAAACATTCAGCTGGTGGTACTTTATAAACAGTAGCTTTGCATTTTATCCCAATGGAAAAACAAACAAACGCATTTTTGAGACAATAACTGTCTGTAAACATGCTCAAAGCTTCATCATAATCACTGGTACTCCCTCTGCAAACATTCTGAAAAATATTGTTTAGATTTGTCTTTTGATGGCACTACTGTAACTCCAGACACACACATAAAACTAATGATGGCCAAGCTGCTAACTGGAGGTGTACACTCTAAACCTGCCAAAAACAATTACTCCTACCTGCTCAACTGCTGCGTAGGTGTTGGTGAGTGCGTGCTGACGATGATTGAGAGCCTGGCAGTCGCCTGGTTTTAAAACATAGTAACTTCCTTCAGATCTTCTAGAGCTGGAAATAAGACTCAGTAAACCACAACTGGTTTACAGTCACAAGATGCCAGCTGGACATAACCCAAGTGAAGTGTGTGCATGTATGTGTGTGTTTCTGTGTGTGTCCTGCAAACAAAAAGACATCCAAGAGAATATTGCCCACACATAGGCAGAATCTTGTACATGATAGATGGGTCATCAGATTATCTGCCATATAGTCTTGTCTTTTCAGAACTGTTCCAAGCCTCTTTCTTACATAATACCAGCCAGCATCAGGCTAATTTTGTAAGATATAGAGTAGATGTTGACAGAGTCTACTTACTCAAGTAGACTCTGTAGACTGGTGTATTTACTCACAGAAAGAAACAAAGAAAAGTGTGATACTGAATAGAAGGCGTTGAGAGTGAATGATGGGGAAATAAGGCAAGATGTAGGGATGAAGACAGGTTCTGAAAGTGTTGCCAGAGGTCAAGAGGGAGAAAAAAAGAGTTTGATTTTCTATGCTTTGGCCTGCTGAAATGCAATCTCAGATGAAAGGACTTCGCTTACAGAGGAAATCAAAAATAAAGTCACTCACATGTGCTGAGATCCAGCGTTAGAGGGTAAACGGTCACGACTGCAACTCACATACAGCCAGGGGAAGAATGGCAACACCGAAGTTCAGGTGGTGTGGCCACAAATGCAAATATCAGACCAAAAGTAAGATCATATTAGCGCTAACATTTAAACCATTACAAGTGGGGTGTCTGGCACATGATGCATGTGGGAACAGAGTCTGGAACTTCAGGTTTAAGACTGTGGAGAATGATGTATTGTCTCTCAATTAGGAACAAGTTAATGCTTAAATATTTTGTTCAGGGTCTTGCAAATGCATTAATGTGAAAAGCTTACTATATTTAACCATTGCTAAGTAGTGTCATCAGTAACTCTGGGTCTTGGTTTTGCTTTGAACTCTTTGAACTGGCTACTGAAACTAACCAATCAACTGTTCATGACATGAAGTCATCATCTTTAGTACGTAGCACGTTAACACATCTTACAACACACAGATGACGGCAGTATTCATATTTAAGTCAAGAGAACCTCATTTCGCATTCATGTGTTTTGCTAGTCTCTTAATCTCCGTTTAAATGGACTGACATGGTATATAAAACCAACCAGTGGACAAGTTTGCTTAAAAGAACCAAATATCAGTCAAGTTCAACAAAACAAGGAGGACAGTAGCATCCACAGTACGGCATTCCTCTGTCCTCCAACAGTTGCTGCTACCGAAGTAGTTTGTGTGTCAAACTGTGCAAGGGAAAACCTAATTTCCCAACTCGTCTCAATCAGCTCAGGTAAAATACACCATTGATGCCAGTTTTAAAAAATTTCCTCCTCTCCTTTTGTGTGCCCCATTTCTCGTGGATCAGATCTACTTTACTGTCCACATGGATAGAATATTGTAGCTTTTATCACTGGAGACTGGTTGCTTCCATGTCTAATGATTCTTCCTGATGCAAGACTGTATTTTGGCAACCTCACTCCTGGGGAGTGTTATGGTCTTGAACAATCACCACTTTTCTTAGAGTTTAGGTTTAGGTTTTCCTTTTCCAGCCTGATGGGGATCCACAACTACATCCCGATGTTTTCTGAAATCTACTGCAGGCTACATTTCTACAGTATTTTGTGAAGATCAAACTTTAATGAATATATATTGCGTGACATTTAAGAGGCTACTCTTAGTTAAGAGGCTGGCTTATGAAGAGCAAGGTCATTTCTAATTTGTTTCCCTGAATCTGATGATATCGCATGTAATATTCTAACAGAAATAGAGCAACTTAAGCACTGCTGTGGATGAATATGCAGCCCTCAAAAGGCTAAAAGACAAATGTGTTAAAGGGATGAATCTATATGCATCTTATCAACTGAGCTATTCTCTTCAAAATACTGTACACTTATCCTATAAATTCATACACATTTTAGGCATTTACAGGTTCTTTGCTAATTCCTCTTAAATGGTCATTTTAGCTTTGCAGAATCAAATTCTGGGTCTCGTGCTTCTCTGCTTTGGTTGCGTGGCTCACAGTGAAAAGCTGCAAATAGTTTGACTTGTCATGGGACAGTGCAGGTACAAACCAATCAAATAAACTTACTAATCTTGTTTTTGATTGGCTCTTGTGGCACATTGTGGCCAAACATCAGACGCACTGCACAGTATTTAAACTATCTGATCTTCATTCGTAATTTCCGGTCCAATGCTATATATCTCTTCCACTAAATGTACAATGTACAATGTAAATGTACAGTCAGGATATGCCATCATTGAGTGTTCTGTTGTGATGTACCCTCTGCAACAAGTTTTAAAACCCTTTGCACTTGAGCACACAGACAGGCCCTGGTTTCCTGGTTATCCAGACTGTAATGATAAGATGCATTCCTTTGCAGTGTATGTGTCCCGTGGGATGCAACCCCATGAATGCTTTTTAATGAATAGACCAACAAAGTTACTTCCTCTTACTATTTGGGGTTTCACAATGGTGCATCAAGCTACCATGTGCAATCACAACAGGGGTGTCTTCTGTACCTTCAAGAATCTCTTTGAGACTAATCTCTTCTGAGAACACCCGTGTCCTATCCTCTGTCACATCCTTATACACCTGATACAGTTCACGTCCCTTTGTCTAGTTGCCTCGGTGGATTCTTTTAAAAGGCAGCTGAAGACTTTCTTATTTACGAAAGCTTTTGGTTGATACAGTTGGCTCCTGTTTTATCTTATGCTACCTTTATGTTGTTTTATTTGTTTTATTGCTTACATTTTATATACAGCACTTTGTGATCTTTATCTGTGAAAAGTGCTCTGTAAATAATTTTTTACTTTACATATTTGTGTGGCTTTACTTGCCTTACAATTACTGAGTCGTTGCAACATTTGAACTGATGTTTTAGTAGAGACCAATGTTTTTTCTTACACTATGTTCTTCTCACTTGCTAGTTGAAAATGATGGAAGGAGCTTTTAAATGACCAAATGTAAAAGGGATTCTTGAGTTTTGACTGTTTCTGCCTCAGCAGGCTTTTCATCTCTGCATTTTGATGTAGCTATGTAGAGACAGCTGCATACCTGTTCAGATAGTGTATTTAAGCAGTGCAGCATGTCAGGGTTCACTGTATGTCATCACGCCCTGACAGACAAATCATTGTGGAAGGAATGCTCCAGCAGCACAGCTTCTCACCTTGGCTGAACCTCCTTGTTCGCACTTCTAAGTCTCAACCCGGCTGTTTCTGAGTTTGTTCAGACTTGAAGCAGAAATGCTTGGGCAATCACACCTGGAGCTCCACTGACTTGGCATCATGTCAGTGATGTGAGCATGAAGCACAAAATGTGGCGGCGTGTTTTTTGTGTCATTGGTCTGGTCAGTTTCTCTGTGTAAACGTGTTCCAGAGCAAATAAGACCAGCTGTTTCAGTGGTACGGTCACATGCTCAGGGTTGCCCGCAAGTGTGGTGTGTGTTGACACAAAGAAGAATATGCATCATTTAATGTCAATGAAATCAAGCTTCTTGTCAGTATGAATGCAATTCATTTTCCAAACAAGTCCAGACAGACGTGTGTGTTGACACTCTACTGTAAAATTTTTGTTTTTGATGACAAGTTCAGGAAAACATTGTCTGCTGCACTTGCACTGCACATTTAATTGAAATATTGTTGCTTATGAATGATACATGAAAGACGGAATCTGATAGCAATGGGTTGGAGGTCCAGAAGTGGTTTTCTGATATTTAGGCAGCATGACAAGGGCTCTGTTTTCCAGGCATTTATCAATACAACAAGTTAACTGCAGAGATAATGAAAATACTTCACACTTGCTGAAATCTTAGATCGGTTACATTATTGTGGGTGGATAGCCTGGTGCCCTGCATGATGCTTTATGCAGTAAATGAATATGAATAAAATATGTAGCCTTTTGTAGTACCATTTTTTATTTGTTTGCCATGATAGCTACAGTATTTCCTCTATCATTATCAATTTTACTGGCTAGTCGTGTGATTGTGGTTTGTTTTTAGATACACCACCACACAACTTTTCTGTTGTTGTTGTTTAGGAAGCCCCAGTTAGTTCAAAATGCAATAATGATCGAATAAAACTGTTATTTAATATTTTATTGGCCTTGGTCCAATGTGTATTTACAGAACTTACAGTTACAAAAGGAAATATCATTTTCACAAAAGGAAATATAATTAAGATGAGGATTAGCTTTCTGTCTGTTAACCACAGTTAGTTCACTATTGGTAACTATTGGTATAATTTGATACACACCCTTATAGCTCGAAAACCAATGATATCAGACCTAGGTGCACATGCAAATTTTTACTAAGGGTGCTGCACTCAAGCATTATATAGGGACCTGATTTGCACTATACTTGCTGCAGAGTTAATCTGCATAGACACTGAAAAAATGACCAGGAGACTTCAGAGAAATATCAGGAGAAGAAGTTGAACAGCAAGTATAGAATTTACACAAAAATGTAACTCACTTTCATCTAATTTATTTTTGTAACAGTTATGGTACTCTATGGTACGCACATATTATACTCCCTTGTTGCTCAAATTGGCCAAGCAAAGCACCAGATTATGTGACTCTAAATATGGCACATATTGGTATTTGTGAGGTTTTGAACAGTAAGTTTAATCTTAACATGGAAAATAAACAATGTAGTTTTAGAAGTATTGCCTGTCCAAGCTCAGGTAGTAAGCTTGGTAACAAGGCATGATAATTTTTTAGCCTCAATTAGAGCAGATAAAAACACATTTCATTCCACTCCAGCAGAATTGATGCTGTTTTTTTTTATTTTGAAAAGAATATTCTTATCTGACTCTCTCATCTTTGTCTCTTTGAGGTGGCGAAAGTGGAGTACGTGCGGCGGCGGCCGAAGTTGAGGGAGGTGCAGGTGAGGCTGGAGGATCACTTAGAGTGCATTTGCACCAACAAACGTCACATCAGCCCAAACTCGGATACAGACAATGGTTAGTATGTGTGTTCATTCATGCAGTGGTTCATTTCACTTGT
>JBBDHI010000004.1:18081089-18098090 GCA_037177115.1 Craterocephalus stercusmuscarum | reverse complement strand
GTAAAATCAGTCAATTATGAGGATTTTTTTCTAAAAACCTACAGGGACATGTTCGTTATCATGGTTTTGTGTTTTGAAAACAAATATTTGAATTTGACAGTGTTATGCAAAGCCAGTCTGTCATCTATACAGTCCAAATACTTAAACCTATCATTCATTTTACATTTAGCAACGAGTTGCACATTTAAGAATATGAGGAAAAAGAATTGTTTTGTTTGTCCTTGCAGATGTACTGAGACATCTCCCTTGCATGTTTTCTAAACTAATGCATTGGCCAAAAATTCGCACCTATTAAGTGTATATAGTTATAATAAGCAGGAATTCCTTCAAAAGTCCTTTTACCCTTATTCATGTTTTTCGAGTAGGTTATACTTCTGAGTTTTCGAGGCACAGTATTACTGCACATTAGTAACACAGTCACACTATGCAATGCAATATGTAGCCTAATCTGTGTTGAAAGACGAACATCATGAAGTCCAAACTCTTATACACACTGATTTTTTTTATTTTTCTCCTGGGCAGCACTAACTAACCACCCAGATAAAAGCTTCCATGTGAGGCGATAAACAAACAGTCTGAGGTGGGACAGAAGCTGTGGAGAGGCCGATAACGACCTCTAAATCTAAACATTCGACACTAACGCGGTCTGAAGAGGCGACAAATATGGAAGTTAATTCTGTTTCCACGTATGTCTGCAGGAAACACTCAGATCGATCTTCGTCTGGTTCGCGCGTCCTACTGAGCGCGTCTGTCCGGCGGATCCTGGCCGAGATACTGACCCGTGGCCGCGGCTGAGCAATGCAAGCATACTCTGACAAAGTCACTTCCCAGAGGGGAAGCTTTGACATGTGAAGCAGGCTCTGGCTAAAGGCACCAGGAGCCGAGGCTGGATCAGTTTTCAGGTCCTCTCAGAACTCAGAGCCGTAAAGAGAGAAAAGCTGATAAATTCGCGCTCTAATCGATACCACAGCACACTGACAGATTCCATACATTTACAGGATCTTTCCATAACTCCAAAAACTGTTGGTTTCAAATCACGAACCAGTCACCCAGTCGTGCAACGACACAAAAGTCGCCAATGTTATTTCAAAATTACAATTAAAGCGCACGAGAGGCTTACCTTGGCAAAGTAATCCAGAGTCCAAGGGAGTGCGTTCGAGCAGCCTCTGTCCAAATGCACCAGTTTTTTTGTGTATCTGTAGATGCCAAAACGTGAACTCTAAAAATAAATAGTAAAGGGGAAAATCTTCTTCTTGAAACGCACAGTTGAGTTCGCGTCCACGCAAAGTTTGAACTGATAATGGTGTATCACTGCAGCGCACTCTATGCTGGAGACTCAGATCCGCCGGCGTTAAGGGCGCACAGACTTTTCAACAATAGCCCTCATTGAAGTTAAGGAGGCGAGCGCTTAAACAGGCTTGGAAGTGGGAGGTACAGCTTGGAGGTGGGGCGGGCAGCTACGCGCGTCCCCGACACACAATGCACCTGCAAAAGAAAAAACAAATCTCAAGAAAGTGTATATATCTTCACATTTTCTAACGTGGAATAGACGTATTTGAAGTTTATGATGGTAGTAATGTAAGATATATTGGCAGCAGCACATCTGAAAAAAGTTGGGCACTGTTTACCACTGCTCATCAATCCTTGATCTTTTATCTTGTATTTTGCTTTTCAAGATGCCTCAAATATTTTCAGCTGGTGAAAGATGTGGACTAAGAGCAGGTCAGTCAAATTATTGGACTTTTCTATTAAGCCATGCAGTGGGATGAATGCAGTATGTGGTTTGGTGTTTGATGGAATATGCAAGACCTTGCCTGATAAATATGTCACCAAAGATGCTGCTCTCATTTACCCTTTAAAATTAATGGAGCCTTTCCCCAGTTTCCAGTTCCATTTACACGATTACTCCTTACACCACCAAAAATGCAGCTTTTGAAGTGGGCACGGACAGCAACCCCCCCCCCCCCCCCCCCCTTTAACCTGTTGTGATTTCGGTAAATGTTCCTAAACACTGTGATTTCAATGACAGATTCATAACTATTATTAAGGTACTGCTATCTTAAGGCCTGAAGATCACCTTCTGCCATTTCCCTTAGACAGAAATATCCCTAAGCTTATAATGATATTATGTTCTATTGATGATGGAAAATCAAATTTGCAATTCTATGTTTAGGAGCATATTTCAGAAAATGCTCCACACTGTTGGCAGATTGCTGTTAGTGTATAAAAAGCTACACACATCTTACGATCCATGGATTGTAATTTTTTCATGCCACATGACCAGCAAACATGAGTTGCGGGACACATCAGCATTACACAGGTTACCATTATAGATTGTAACACTGGCATGTTTCGACCATGTTTACAAATGTGTCTAGTGCATGTTTCTCATTTAAAAATTTGGTCTGCAAACTAGGAGGTGATTTAGAATAATTTCTAGTACAATGCGTGAATTGATGTGCCCACAAGGATCATGAGCATTAAAGTACTTTCCTCTATGTCAGCATATCATTTCAGCATCTTATGTGCCACTAATTATTTATCTGGCACATTTCTGTATAATGAAGTTTGTTTATTAAATGGGCTGTTTCAACAAATTAATTATGATTCCTTTATAACATATCTATACATTAGATAAATCCTGATAAATGTGAAATGCCACAACATTCAGTTCACCTGCTTTTCTCTTTTGAACATTGTCACACCAGCTGTATTATGAAAGTTCTCCCACCTGTCACATTTTATTTTATATATAGAACAGTCTGCAAGTTTGCATTCCCATTTTAAGCACATTTATTTATATACAGTCTTGGGAAAGTTGGTCCAGGTGCACCACTAACCAAATACTTCCTCCTGTCAACTAAGCTGTAAATGTGCTGTGAATGGAGACACCAAGTGTTGGTCTGTGTGATGTGTACATACATTGACACACTGAAACATGAAACTGTCATATTTTTCAGCAGCTCTCAGTAACACTGACTGATAACCCTGTCGATTGGTATCACCCGTACACAAACACAGTTACACACACACCAATAAACCACATAAAGCGACAGCTAGACACATACATGGGAAAGGTTGTATCTAAGCCCATGCATGAGATGTGTTCGTGTGGCTGTATCAGCCGCTCACACATCTTGACACAACATAAACTGATAAGTCTAAAATAGGCTGGCAGGGACATGTAGCAGTACTGTCTGGGTGAAATCGTAAATCAACAAACAATAAAATGAAACAGATAGAATAAAAAATATGAATTATGTAGTTTTTTTCTCTCTTTTAATGTGAAGGTATTGCAGCCATGTATCTGTGCTCTTAATTGTAAAAGTGTACATGGTTTTGATTAATTAATCATCTCATGTTTCTTGTCCTACATAAATTCTAAATATTCAAGTAATTTCCTGTTGAGTTAACTTTTAATAACAAGGAACACTGATGATTTAATCTTTGCAGTTTTACTCTCATGTGACACAAAGTGTTGATTCTGTGCAAAATTCTACAAATTAGAAATGAAGTTTTATGTTGGAGCCCACTTACAAAATCAAGAAATTTGCCACCATCAAATATTCAAATTTTCACCCACTGGACACCATCTACTGTGTGTAGAGCCAATCTGTGTCGGCAACACAATCATCAAGGTCAGCTGGGCTGTGGGATCAGAGTCGCCTTGTGTTGTGTGTATTTGCTCCAGTAACTGTGTGTTTGTGTAAGAAAGAGGAACAGATTTTGACAGGAGTGCGATAAAACAAACATGGCAATCCTGACCCTTCACAACTATGTTTGATCTGCTGTTTGACAATGAAACACTAAAGTGGGAGTTTCTCATGGGAAGAAATCAATTGGCTGGAATGAAAACCTCATTCTAATATCGAACTATCTGATCAAACACGAAAAAGAATATAAAAGGTTGTTTGAAAATGGCTTCATCTGACTATTCAGAAAAAAAGTCACAAAAAAATAAAGACTTGTCTCAATGTTTTGCTTCTAAAAGTCATTTTGGTCAGTGTGATAAATATGACTCATTTAGATCTTTTTTTTTATAGTTTTGACAGAGATTTCTTACATCATGCTGACAGGTGGTCTTATTCTATAAAGGATATTACACCCCTAAAGTATTTCAAAATGTATACCTCTTTCAGGATGTATCTGTAAATGGGCATCATACTCATAATAACAACTACAAAACACTCTGGACTACAGCACAAAGTGGTGTGTAATGGGCTAAGTGTGGATCCTGCTGTGAGAAGATGGAGCAGGACTGTTTCAGTTAGTGTTTATATGATTCACACAGCCAGGCCTGTGGAAGGCTTGACCCCTCACAGACCTCCCCAAACACAGCGGAAATGGCTTCTCTCTTCTTTTCTCGCCTTCTGTCCCTCCCAAACTCCTCAGTTTGTAACTTTGAAAGTATGTAAACAAAAGGAAAACAAAGCGGACGAAGTGTTGACATGTGAGTGTGTTTGCATAGCTTACAGCGGGCAGCAAGCTTACATGTGTTAATTTGTCTGTGTGCAAACCAGTCTGCATATGCTCGTTTACCGTACATTAGCTCCCCCGCTTAGTGTTTTACAACAACTGGTTATGGTCCTTTAATGACGACTGATGACCAGACTGCCTCTCAGGGGGGGAAAATTGCAGCAGAAAGGAAAACACGAAATAACACAAAGGAATTCAAGCCTGGAGTTACTCTCCCCATGGGAGGCCGTCAGCTTCAGTGTTTGGGTCTGAGCCAGGAACGCTAAAGGAAGAGGCGAACAACATCCGGGCTTTTTCACAATTCTTTTTTCTCTGAACTGCTCCGGGGAGCTGCCTCCTTCTGATTCTGTGGGAATTCAGTTCAACTGGTAATACTATCACTTAGTGACGTCATTTGTGTGTGTGTGTACTTCTGTCCTGGTATATTTATACCACTCTTCTCCAGAGATGATGGAGTTGCAACCTGTACCCTGGCGCACAACACGCATGCGCGCACTTGTTTATTTATTTGCATGCAAAAGGACAGCACTCCAGTTATATGTCTAATATATGTCTTTTTATGTATAAATATGTGCATATGTCCAATATTATTCCTAGAGCTTAGAACAATTTTTTATGTTGTCTTCAGACATCCATATTTCTTCCACCAGGCAGTGCAGAGACTTTTACTTGCCTTTTTGTAGAACTTCTACCAATGAAAATACACTCAAACATAAAGGGCCTTCCCTCTGCCTTATAGACTGTACCTACAATCACCTCTTTGACAATTATTAAGTAATTCTAGCTGAGGACATGTTTTATGCATGAATTAATGTAATACATTGACATGCTCTTTTTGCCTTCATTTGTAAAAACTTGGGGGAGGTTGTTCTATAAGATTTTATAGTATAATGTTTCAAAATTGTATATAAATTATTGTTATAAATGTACATGTTGTTAAATAGTTTGTGCAAATAGCTAAATATAAGTGTTCTTCCAGGACAACGAAGCCCCTCTATTTCATTCTGTATAGCTCTGAGGCACATTCTTTAGAAGACTCATTTCCATTTCCATTATGTTTTCTTCCTTTGGTATACCTCATAGGACCGTATATAAGCAAAGTGGGGACTCTGACATCATAATACTTCTATTTTTCAAAACATGGCAAACTGAAAGCACTTCCTAAAAGTTATAATCAGTTGATCTTCCAGAGATTTCCCTTGAGGATCATGCTGATAATCTCCATAAGAAAGGTAGAGTAGTGGTATTAACATGATGTCACTCTAGAACATATCTAAAAAACATACGATATTAATACAGTTTGTCTTGAATGAAATCATTGTTGATATTTGACTAATCGTAAAGAACATTCTTGAATATTTTTTGAATGTAGCAATCAAAAACTATCTTTGCTGTAAAAAGGAATCCCCACCCTTGGCAGAGAGCAAAGTCGATCTTGTGAATCGGCTATCAATGCTGCGCACTAACATGTGAATCAGCTGTTCCAGAAACTGTGCTCACTTCATATTGCCAGCTCCACAAGTTATGAGGCAATGGTAAGTCAATCCAAAATTTTACTGATTGTACAGAAAAAATGTGTCTGTGCCCTACACATATCTATCTTGGGACAAAACCAGAGGAATACAGGTGCAAAGCGTTGAATGGAGGGAGCGTCATTTAACAAAAAGGCAGCTATGAAATGTTTAACTGAAAAAATAATTGACCCCATGTCAAAATAAGTAGCCATGAAAACTTATGTAAATAAATATGTGTCCCTCAAATATTTATGAAATACCATTACATTAAAGTGGCAAAAACTGTTTTAAAATCAGAAGGGTTGGAGAATACAGCTTAAAACTTCACTTGAAGCATCTGTGGCTTTCTTTGTTGAATGACTTAATCCAAACGTATTACAAGACATCTACTAAAATGAAAAAATCCTGGATTATGTTGACACATTTCAATAATATTGTTGGCTTTGTGGTTTCCCAACTGCATCTTTTTTTCAAGTCTTTCTCCCTTCATTAAACACACAAAACGAGTTCAACAAAAGAACCTGTCACTCCTTTCAAATATATTAGGCTACTCTGAAAACTGTGCAGGACAGCATGAAAACACAAACACTTCATGTTCATGACTATAAATACAAAGGTTCTGTTTCATGATTTATATCAAGTTTTATAAGTGTGAAATTATTTAGAGTTATTAGTGTGAAAGCTACCATCTGTCAAGTTTGGGGAATGTCAAAAATCTGTGATTTTAATGATCAAATTTGAAACAAGCTATGTGTGTTTTTTTTTTAAGTTTCACACTGTCTTATATTTCCAAACTCTGCCCAAAAGCCATCCCAAGTATCCATGTAATTCCAGTTCTTTGAGATAACTAGGAGAGATAAGACACAAAGCAATGTCATTTTTATATCTTGTTTTGAGGCACTTTGACAGAACAGATATTTTCTGACACAGAAAGTCTTTGAACTTTTTTGTCTCATCACTCAGCTAATAGAATAACTTTTTTCCTTTTAAAAAGAAGTGACGCTGACAGTGGAAAGACAGCCAGGTTATAAAAGAAATAAAACAGCAGAGGGAGTGGGACTGAGAGGAAAGCAAAAGAGATTTCACCGGCAGGTTGTAGGTAAAAAATCACAGGAGAAGACTGCAAAGACAAAGGCCGGGTGAGATTTAATGATGGACAGCGAATGGGAAGAAGGGAGGAAGGACAACAACAGGGTAGAGGGAGGGAGATGACACAGTCATGGGAACCCATGCTCCAGACTCGCCAGTTGTTTGCCTCGTCAGTGTTGTTTTGTTTTCACATAGCCTTTAACCTTGCTGCATGGACCACAAACAGATGTTAATGGAGATTCTCATTGCTGTTTTTGCTCCAAGTCATCAGTTCTACCACATCTAATGAGCTGTGGTGGCACACTTTGTGAGGATGGACGCCACTGCAGAAGAAATGAATATACAAAAACATTCAGAGAAAACAGAATCCAGAAAGGAAGAAGAGAATATGCGGTTCAAGAGTGTCAGTCTGCGCTACAACAGCATTAGACCTACACACATACTACACACCAACCAGTTCACACACACCCCTCTAATAGTCACAGCTGACAGTCAGTGTGGAAACAGGTGATGTATTCCACTCAGTCTGCAACAGTTATCATATAAAACACATAATTAACAGTCTTTAAATAATCCAGAGTATTACAATTCTAGATAGGTGAAAAAGAGAGAAATGTCTTTGTAAGTGTTGGGTTATTACAAGAAGCCCCTCTATCTTTAGAGTCCTTGGCACAGATTCTCTTACAAAGACATGCTGGTTTATTTCAGTCCAGTGCATTTGCCATGGGTTGTTTTTGGTGTAGAGATTGTGGGAAACGAAGACGTGAAAAGGTGAAAAAAACAAATGCATATGAGGCAATCTTGGTGAATTCATGGCCCAGTCACATGGGAAAATAATGTCAAACATATAGTAACCAGGAAAATGAGATTTTCATAAACAGGTACTTTTGCTATGTTAACTTAAACTAACCTAAAAATAAACTGATATTAAGATAAGTTAAGAAGCACCTTTAATGATGTTGAACTCAGGTCTCCTGCATCTGAGTTCATGATAGTATGCACACCAGTGTCATTTTAGAGTCTTGTGTAAAAATGTTGTGAAGGACATTTGTATACCATGTTTCAAATGCTAAAAGAGAGAGAGAGGGGTTACAACATACACAGACTTATGACGTATTTGTGTGTGTTTTTGTTGCTGTCTGTGTGCATGCGTAGAGGGACCGGCTCACAGCATGGGGCTTCCAGCAGCCGGGGCTGCCGTTAGTTCTCACAGTCCACAGAGTGACTCTCTGACAGGGATCGTGAGAACCTGAGTGGCAGGGGTCCTCAGGCTGGACAGAAATTCAACTAAATGTAAAGCGAAGAAAAACATCTGTGCTTCCTGATGTCAAAAGAATAACTTCTTGCAGTGAAGGCTCTTGACGAAGCCATTAATGCACATGACAGACTAATTTTTTGATCTCTTCCTTTTTTACTTGTTGAAGTGCCCTTGGAGTGTCCTTGCCCTTTATATAGTTATAAAAAAAATTATTTCCTTAAAAAGTAAAGGAAATTAACTATATTTTTGGGCAGAAACTGCCAGCCTTATTGACTTTTGCCCTTCCCTACAATATCTGAACTATCTCCTTCCTCTCCGTCCCTCTTCTCTGTTTGACTCAAAACTAAACCAGCAGGACATCTGAATTCCTCTCAGGTTCCCACACCTGTCTCTCTGCTCTCTGTTCATCACAAGACACCAACTCTCTGTTTTTTTCCTTCCATACTACTCACACTGCAGCTTCTCTTTGGTGTCAGTGTCTGTTTGATTATTTACATGCTGGTGAATGGAGAAAGACGGTACGAGACCCAGAGCTTGCCCTCTGCCCTTTCCACTGTCTGCTGCCCCTAAATCACCACTGGGTCTGGCTTACTTTCATATTAGTGGTGTTCATGATGTTTCTGGCTGTATGCGTGTGTGCATGTGTGTGTGTGTGTGTGCATGTGAGTGTGTGTGAGAGAGTGAGAGAAGAAGAAAGTGTTTTTGTGTTAAAGACTCTGGCGGTAAGCACAAAACATTATTTATGTGTCATGTTAACAGCTCAGTCTCACTGGAAAATGTGTTGTAGGTGCTTTTTGTCCAAAATATCCAAGCACGGAAATTGTGCAATAGCAAGAATATCAGTTGTCTGTTTTTTTAAGGGGGCAAAGATACCATTCGGTTAAAAGTAGTCGTGCAATGTTTGTGAATTTCACATAATGCAACACAAAGACATGTGACATTTTAAATTACTAAACATTAAAACAAAAAACATTTTCATCAAAACAATTACTTTTTCCAGAGGAATGCATCCACAGAACATCTAGAGACAGAAAAAAGTCTTTTCTCATCTCTTGTTTTATCTCTTGCTCTTCTTTGGCTCTCCTCAGTTTCCACTCTTCCTCCGGTTATGTCTTCCATTGTTTCTTTGCCGAATCCACCAGTGCACGTTCAAAATGGCCAGTTTGTTTACATTTGCTGTAATGCGTGAGCAAAGCAAGACTCAGCAGGTGGCGTCCTGGATGGGAAAGTTCTAAACGTGTGGTTTCTCAGCTGCAGAGCGCTGCTTGGCCACAATGGCTCTAGAACGCATCGGAGTTACTCTAATGTCACTATTAGATCTTTAAGGTGTAAAATGTATACAATAGGTCTTTAATATCAAATTGTATAGGGCTGGCAACTAGCATCATCTACAGTGGGGCGGCTGTAGCTCAGTGGATAGAGCTGTCGCCTACTAAACAGGAGGGCAGCGGTTTGACAAGTCAAAGCGTCCTTGGTCAGTTATTTAGCACTAAGTTTGTTTTAACATAGGTTCAGTGTCTAAAGCACTTTGAGTGGTTACATGACTAGAAAAGTCATGCAAAACACATAAATTGATTCAGAGAAGTCTCATACAAGTTGATGTTTGACATTCTTCCTGGTGATCACAGACACACTGTAGTGTCCACAGGGCAAAAAGCAGCACGACCTTCCAGCATGTTCACTTTGACCCTTTGTGGTTTGCACATTTTCCAATGATTATCATGAATCTTAGTAAAGAATTGATTAAATAAACCTGCCTGATCCATCTCTACCATTTAATTTGAGTAACACCAAAGAAAAGCGTTTGCTAAATGCAAGGAAACATTTCTTTCTTGCCTTTTTCGTAGAGTGAAAGTTAAAGGGTTAAAAGCCTACATCTTTGATGGTAAGTGCATACAGTATGGGCAGCTTGCATATTTTGAAAGGAACTTTAAATGATGAAAAGCATATAACAATTTTATAGAAATGCTCCCCTTATCTATTTCAAGGAGGACCTTGTGTACTTCAACAGGCCAGTGCTTAACCACATCCTGCAGCTATTACAAGAGTTTGGATTCACAGGAAATGAGTCTGGGTGGTGGACTGGCCTGCCTGTAGTCCCGATCTTTTTACCTATGGAGAATTTTTACCGCACCATTGAATGAAAAATACATTTAAGACAATCATAAACTCTTCAACGGAAGGAAACCTATATCAGGCAAGAATGGGACCAAATCCCAACACCAAACCAAACCAGGAGCTTATTGCCTTGATGTCTAGACGTCTTCAAACTGTTCTGAAAAGAAGAGGAGCATGATTATCTTACCCTGTGCCAACTATTTTGAGACCTGTAGCAAACATTTCACTTGATACGAGCTCATTTGGGGCATAAAATGCTAAAATTTCTTAGTTTAGACATCTCTTATGTGCAGTATGTTGTTCTGTTGTGAATATGATATTGGCTTATGGGATTTGAAGGTTACTAATTTTGTTCATATTCAAAGAATGTACCAACTTAAACACATTTAAAGAATGAATATTTAAAGAATACAGATCAAATCAAAGGATCTGAGTTATCTGGAGGGTGTATATCAAAGCTTTGCAAAGCTGGAGTACAGAATCACTTTGGCGAAATCAACTCACTCATTAGATTCAGTTACAGCCAAACAGTGACATCTGCTGGCTGAGCATGTGTTATGCAGTTTAGGGGAAGAGAGGACAGGCTTTTATTATGATAAGGCTCCTATCTTTGACTCATGTTTGATAAAGGATGCATTCTCTACTCTTCTTCCTTCTCTCATCAATATAAAATGCCATGATAAAAGAAAGCTGTTAGGTTACTTTGATATACGTAGCATTATACTGTAAGATTATGGTGTAACTTTGATTATTTCATTTGCTATAATAAAAGCCTCACCAGCTAAATCAATGTTTTTAAATGAGAAAAATAGGGCTTAGGCAACTAGGATAATGACTATGATTATATTCCTAAAGCTGTAGTGTATGGGGTTGAAACTCATTCTAAAGCACTGAGAATTGACTTGATTGCCTCTTAAATATCTCTGTGAAGCAGCTTGAGACCTGTCTGAAGCATGTTCGAGATAGCATAGGAATGCCTCAGTTGGCATCAACATGCTAAGGTAAAATGTCAAACACTGCTTACAATGCCTCCACGTCATAAGATTGATGCAGACTAGACCTCATAACACCAATGTTTAAGATGTTCCAGTTGTCTAATTCAGTTTGTTTGCTTCTATTTAGTTCATATACCTTTTTATTGGTGTAGGACAGATTAACAAGCACACATTATACCTTGACTGTGTTGTGTAAAGGAATTTTGCATCCACACTTTTTCATCTGCAAACTGTATACCTACATAAACCTACTGAAAATGCTAATCAATGAGCTCAATATTTGTGAGTAACTTTCCAACTTTTTCATTTCAAAATCCATTTTATTTTAGCTAAAGAAGTTGCTGGTTAAGAAAAACAATTACTTAAATGTTAGTATTTCTGTTTAAATGTGGTCTTTAGCTACAGAAAATTCTTCCATCACAGTTTCAAATCAGCTCACAAGCTCTCACCTTGGGGCAAAAAGTCCCCACCTGACTACATACAGTACACAAAGATATAGTGGAATATCAACTCAATGCTGGCTGAAAGTACCAAAGGAAAGGGAAACAGTGATACAATCAAGAAGCTTTGCAATCAACACACATCCAGTCATCAATTAGAAGTGAATGAAAAAAATTTTTTTTCAACATTACAAGCATAAGAAGCACAAAACCCATGATTCAGCAGTTGTTGATCTACAGTTTCTCACAAGTTTGAGATGACTCATGGCAATACTCCTGTACTAAAGCAAGACACAAAACTACAAACAATATGTGAAATACACACAATATGGAAAGGACGCACAAAAAATTGTTTAGATTTTAAAGGTGAAAATTTAAAATGGGGGAAGAGCAATTTGTCTATGTCAAACAGAACCCTAAAAATTACAGTAATAGTTTTTTCAGTATTTCAAAGATCATTCACATCTCATCACATAATTTCAAACTCAGTGTATCCAGACTACAGTTCATTTCTGCCCACATCCAAAAAGTGTGTTTCAGATGTCTACTGTTTGTAAAGTTTGAACATAATGGACCATTTTCACAAGTAGCTTCCACAAGTTTCCCCAAATCCATCTGTACTGGTTAAGCTCTCCGCTAAGACAAAACTCCTCCATATTTCACTTTTTTCCTCCCCCTGCTAATCCCTGGACTGAGTTTAATTTGAAAGACTCAGAGCTGAATCTGACTTGGTTCTGATAACATTCTGCCCCCTACTGGTGTGATGACAAATTACAAGTGTACAATCAGACATCCTCCTGCTGATAAACTTGCACGTCACGAAACAACAATCTAACAAAACAGTTACATTTGACAAAAACAAAAATGCTTATCAGCATCTTTGGCCGTTTTCATTCCCATTCTTATCCTGGCCTTTTTATGACCCATTAATTGTACCTGATTTTTAATCGGTACATGTGACCTAACAGACAGTTCCTACGATTACCAAGGCACCCATCAGAGATACATTTGAAAACACATTTCCTATAACAGCCATCATGCAACTATAGTATTAGAAACAGTCAGAGCTGACTGAAAAGAAGAATCATTATCCTATCTGAATCATTATCCTAACAGATCTGACCTAAAGAAGAGAAGATGCCATTAGGCTACAGCCAAGACACTAGTATGAGCAAGCATCTCAGGTAGAGACAGAGCAGACACCCAGGTAGTATGTTGTGTCCATGGACTCTGCCAAAATATAGTTTTGCCTTGCTTTTGTTGACCGGTGTGTCTTGATGCTACCTTCACTGCTTCCCTTATTTGTTTAGAAGCTTTCTCTACCCATCTCTCTGTAACAAAACATGAAGCTTCCACGTGAACAAACGTTTCATAGTAACACTGTTCACTTTAAACTCATAAAACTGTACTTTGGGAAAAAAAGATTTTTGTTTGAGTTCAAATGTCCTATGAAAATACTCTGCTGTCATACATGTAACAGACATGTAAAAGTTAGCTGCAAAACTTTTAAATTAAAGGTATACAGAAATAGCCGTTTGTCCCGTCCGTCGCGCCGAGTTTCATCGAAACTAAGCACGACTACCCGAGAAAGGAAAACGAATTTGATTGGCCGTTATCGGGTGGGATAGGCGGGACATAGTGTTACGAGGCAATTTGATTGGATGTCGTCCCGCTTGGCTAGTGTATTTGTGTAGCTAGGCTAAGTAATGGACCGCTAGGATCTGCTGTGAGGTGCTTTGCACACACCCGGGATCTTAACGATCGCCCGCTCTCATCAAAGTGCAGGAATTCCAGCCAGGCGGCTCGTATCCCTGCACCCGAAGGGAGGCGGAACATGACCCAGAGTGGGCTAAAATTCATTTTTCATTTCTGTATACCTTTAAATAATGTCTCTATTTCACAAAAAAAAAATCACTTTCTGAACATTTTAACTGTATGGGATTCAAACCAAAAGCCCCACAATCAGAAAGCTTATATGAACCTGGTAAAGTTCAGCACTGAGCTCCCTGTATGATCCTCTGCCAGTACCACTGCATCTGTGAAATGCTCGTTGTTGTCACAGCAATCACTTTTGAGAGACCACAGTTGCTCAGAGAAAACCAAGGGTTAATGACAAACATAGTTTCTTCAGGAGGGTCAATAGGAGCAAGACCCAAACGTCTTAGGCACATGCCCAGGTAGGCATCTTCAAGGTAGATAGGTTTGATTTGAGATGACACATCCAAGATTTTCTTTGGGAGGTCCATAGACATGACATAGGCCATGCCCAGAGCATATGGGGGGTATTCTGACTCGGGGACGACAAATCTTGGCATGTAGAACCTGTTGAAAGGGTTTCTAATAACTGGGCTGTGCCACCAGATCAAGCCAGTCATATAGTTTTGTTTGGCTGTGCTTGCCTCTACCAACAATTTTACCAAATTCTGGACATGAAGTAATATGTCTGAGTCAATCTTTAAAACATAAGAAGTCTTGGCACAGTGCTGAGCAACCCACTCCAGTATGACCATGGTCTTTATGGTCAAATTGCAATAGCTGTCCTGGAAGTTGCTCTGAATGAGGTCGTGGTGCTTCTCGTTCTCCTGTTTCAGTTTCTCCTGCTGCTGCTCGGCATCATGTCCTCCAGGTAGGCCCAATACAAACAGGGTCTCAAGCAGTTGACCAATAACAACTTTTTCTTTTCCCCATGTATTCCGGATGGCATTACGGGCAGCAACGTCACTCGGTGCAACAGGAACCATCAGGATCAGAAAAGGAGTGGTGGTCTTACACGTCGGCGTATCATCCATGATAAATTTATAATTCCCTGGATATGCCACATAGTAACGCTTTGATAATTTTTCAATTTGGGATTGTCCATTAGGTTGAGTATACCAAAACTCTGATTGTATGTTAGGATTAAAATATATGATGACAACTGTTATGACAGTAATGATGCAGACCAGGATGCATTTTAGGCGTTTCCTCCGATCCATTTAAACTATGTAGAGAAGAGACAGCTGTTAGCAAAATATCAAAGCTTTTAGAGGAATGCAAAATCATCTCTACCTGTGGAGCACATGCTGACTCCATCTATGAAAAGGTTCAACAGCATCTCCATCTGCTCATAAAACTTAGAACTTGAAGGTGTACACTATCTTCAGGTTTTATGTAATATTTGTTTGAGAAGTAGGCTATATGACAAAAAACATCATTTATTTAATATGAACATTTTTATTACTCTTTCTATGTCCTTATATTGGACAATTAAATTAGACTGTTTCTTTTTTTTAGTATTTGAAGAGCAACTGGAATCTATACCAAAATGGTTTTCAAGTGTAGCGTTCTCTCTCTGTGCCTCACTGTCTCTCTCACCAACAGTTCAATTGTTTTTTTCTCTCTCTCTCTAATAATTCAGTTTGTACTAGTATTTACATTGGCTCCGTATTACAAGTAGCCTACATTTTGTTTTAACAAAAGCTCCACCCCTACTACACTGATCAGGGTAAAAGTTAATGTTTGCATTGGAGCTGTTTGTGTCAAATAAGGACACCAGAAGCAAAGTCGAAGGTGAAAAACCTGCAAGATTCTAAGATACTGGTTACAGTTTCGATCTGCCGAGTCTAAGGAAACCACAAACGTTACTACCGCTACTTTGATGCCTATATTCTGGTTATGCCATTATCCGCATAACCCGTCACAATAAACAAGTCACGTAAGGCTATAATCAAATGTTTGCTTTAAATATGCTACGCTAATCAAATGTTTGCTTTAAATATGCTACGCTAATCTAATCACGGTGCTATTACACAGCGTTATCAGGGTAGAGACGCAGACATGCGGAACTGAACACGCTTTCACATCCCCTCACCTATATCTTCTTTCCGCGGCTCAAAAGTACTTCTCCCCGTTAACTTTCTGATGCGACAGACAAACTTCGTCGATTAAGGTAATAATGTAAAGAAAACCGTTGCTCATCGTCATATGTACGGCTGCCATATTGAAGCTTAAACTGATAGACCACAGCCCACATTTCAACAGAGTTCTACTTCCTTGTCCTGCTCTGTAGCTACTTTGAGCGGGTTGGCAATTTATTGAATAGACAGTGAAGTTATTTTAAAATATTTAATCATATGAACGTTTGGACTCGACAGCTGAATCATAAACTCTCAACAAAAAAAGGTGAACAGATGTTCAAAAAAGAAAGAAAAGATTATTTTGATAAATTGATTCACTTCCCGTTATGAAGATTAACAAAAACGGCGAAAGATAAGTCTTCAATCAAATAATCATTAAACAATAAGGCTGTGTTAGATTATGAATATTAGGCTACATTAACACTTTATTTTGCATCGTTTTACATTAAAATCCCATTATTTCCTGAATACTTAAAAGAAAGATGGATAAATGAATCATAATTGTTATACCATTCTCTCTTTTTCTAACAGACTATGGTTGAATGATTTATTGAATTTCTAAAACGCCATTTAAGTTTCTCGCTTTTTTATCAATAGATAAGTCTGGTTTCAACGAAATATGGGTCACTTTGAAAGATCTATTGCCATACTTCTACTGTAATACGCTTTCTCCACCACTAGATGGCACACTATGCTCACTTTGCAGCAAATCAATTTCACACAAATACATTTTTTTCCAACATATTTTCGTTCTGTTTTACACATATTACATCGAAATGTGGTCATTTGACCTTTTTTGTCATGAAAAGAAGTTCCTTAAATTTTCTTTGACCAATATACAAGTGGCCGTTCATTCTAAAACATAAAAACTAAAAAAAAACAAAATACAGTGGTGCTGTGTCCATTTATTAAACTCTGCCAAAAATGGCAACACGGGCTGGGGCATACATATAGCAGCACCATAGACCTTCACTTCTTTTAAAAATAGAAGCACTGATGTGGGAGATTGTGTCATCATCAAGTCATCTCCATGCCATGAATTGGAGGTATTGTTATATTATAAAAGGAGATATTGTTAACATTTTCTTCTCTCTCAGCAGATCTCACTGGATGAAAGGTCATGATAGTATCTCTCCTTCTATGTACAACATAAAATGAGACATTGTTAACATTTTCTTCTCTCTCAGCAGATCTCAGTGGATGAAATGTCATGAT
>JBBDHI010000004.1:17965399-17977236 GCA_037177115.1 Craterocephalus stercusmuscarum | reverse complement strand
TGTGTGTGTGTGTGTGTGTGTGTGTGTGTGTGTGTGTGTGTGTGTGTGTGTGTGTGTGTGTGTGTGTGTGCTGCATCATGCATGTTTGGATTTAGATTGAGTTTCATAGCTGGATTGTGTAATTGTGAGGTGTGTCTCTGCTGCACAGAGCTGCTCTGCTGTTTCCATTGTTTAGGGAGTTGTACTTTGAGCTGGGGTGTCATCGTGCTGCTTTGACAGGAAAATGGAGATTGTGTGAAGGAGTGTCGTTGACCCAAAATGCACAGTGCACCCTCTGCAAGATTACTGTAAAAATGGGAGGGTTTAAATGTGCTAATGCTGCTCCAGCTTTGAAACTGCGTCTTGTTGTGAAGGTTGGATTCACTCCTGAAATGTTGATGGTTTTGATACAGTGGTAAGGCCCTTCCTGCTGAAACTTGTCAGCTGTAGAGCTGCTTGTTTTCAACTGTAGCAGTATTGGAGCAGCGGTGGCTCAGGTGGTAGAGCAGGCCATCCAATGACTGGAAGGTTGGTAGTTTGAATCCCGCTCTCCTAGCCAAGCTGACGGTGTGCTCTTGGGCATAGAGACCATTGGCACAGAATGGCTCCTGTGTTTCTGTAAGACGCCAGCAGGGACCACATATGGCCAAATGTAGCTTATCATCACCAAGTTTGAGTAAAATTGATGTATAATGGACCCAAACTATTTATTATTATTGTTGTTGTTGTTGTTATTATTATTGATGCAAATCTGTAGTTTTCTCTTTTATGTTGATCATATTCCTTTTAAGATGACATATTTGTGAGGTAATTATATAATTTTTCTTGCTTTGCATTTAAAGCAAAGACAGGACTATTTTGATGGACTGCATGTAGTCATGTAAGCAGTGCTGATTTTATGTTCACTTATGTTTATTTCTTATGGTTCTTGATATAGAGCAAAATGGTTCAAGCTGCTTTTGTGAACTCAGAGTTTACACATAACCCTCTTCTCGTTTTTGAAGCGCATTAAAGAAGCCCTACTGAACTGAAATCCATTTCTTTACCCTACTCTTCCCTGATGTGTTGACTTCATGTTACAGTCTTGTGTTTGCAGCATTTCCCCAGTTCAGCTTGTGTGAAAAATGACTGTTATCTTCCCATGTATACTGGGACAAGGACACGACAGGTGAAATGGCCAGACTGAACTCAAACCTTGTCTCAGCTCAATCGCTGCCTATTCATGCACAGTCTGGCAAAATGCAAAGGTCATTGCTGGGCAGACAGCAACTTCTCATTTTTAGCTTGCACCAAATTATAAAAGGAGGAACTACTCTATTATCTGAAATTTGTGGAGTCTGCATGTCTAGAAGTTTTTTTTTATGTATGTATATTGAGTTTAAGGTAGAGGCATAGCTTCAATATAGGACTTGATTCTATTATAATACCCCTGACCCATTGCTGTAAGATTCTGTGTATATGGACTAAGTTACATATCACTATGCTTTTAGTTTCTTAACAAAGACCAATTCTGTTCAAAATTGTATTTTGCTTATAGATAATGCCTGCATTTGCTTACTTAAAGTAACAACTGATTTCTCTACAGGCTGAAAACGTGGATCCAGACCTGCAAACATCCAGTGCAGTAAAAGGCTTAAACTTCAAACTGGATCCCGCCAGTCCTCCTCTGTCCAGCTGATGCCAATCTCCGACCCAGTGAAGAGGGCGAGACTGACTTTCGCCTGACAACTTTCCCATCAGTCCCTGTCTGACAAGCTTCCCTCCTCTCCGTCCTCCTCATCTCCTCTCTGATCCTGCATCGGCCTGAGATCTCAGAATGGATACAAACACCAAGTGCTACTACAACCGCAGTGTCGAATTTTTCTATGAACGAAGTGAAAAGAACATAAGTGCCCACTGGCGGACACGAGACTATGTGATTGTCACTATGGGCATGTCGGTTTGCTTCATTGTTATTTTTTCTAACCTTTTGGTGATAGCAGCCATTTTTAAAAACCGACGCTTTCACTTTCCCATCTACTACTTGTTGTGTAATCTGGCTTTGTCGGACCTCTTCTCAGGTAACATGCTTTACTTGACTCTTATCTGCTTCAATGCTGTCACTATTACTAGATAGTAACACACCCAGTTTAAACGATTATAACATAAGTCATCAAGGTGAAGTATTAGTAAAGGCACAGGGATTTGTATCTTTTGGCCCTTGTACATCTTTAATGTTCACAACAGTTAGTCAGAATGAGGAAGCCTTTTGGATTTAACTGACTCATTAGTACCAATGACAGGAATACGGTATAAAGTTATGAAATAACTATCAATAGTATAAAGTGTTAGAAAATGCTGCAAAACACCTGAGAAAAGGTGATAATTCAGAGATGTCTCTTTTACTTCTATCATAGTTTCTAATTGATCACACAGTGGCGTGAGCAGCTGTAAAACTGCATTGCTTTCAAGTCTGTAACCTTCGTCTTTTTTTACTGTTAAATTCGATGTAAATGCTCTGTATTCAGCTGCAGCTATGAAAAGGGTCAGTTTTTGTCTACATAATGAATCTATGTTTGGTCTATTTCTACAATGACTCTGTATCAAGGTCATCATCTTATCACACTATGGGGTTGAAGTGTAAGACATAGAGGCAGAACCTCTGACGTTTGCTGAGTTAGTAGTGAGTCTGGAATGTGTCCATGTTTGAAGAGTCTTGTGAAAGTTGATGTGCATAGATGTTGCACTTTGAGTCATCCTGTACTTGAAAGTATGTTATAGAAATAACCCTGCCTTCCCTTGCCATGAAGGCAAACGTGGTGTGTCTGCAAGATGGTGACCTTGATGTGAAAATGCTGCTCACATTTAAAAGAAGTTTTGTGTTTTGACTCGTCAGATCTGTAGCAGACGTGTGAAAAGCCTTGACCATTTAATGCTGAGCTCTCTTTTCCCAACGCCGGAAACTGTCTCCTCTGTAGGTGCAAGTTGTGTGAGAATTTAGCAACCTTATAAACACAAGCTGGAAGTATAAAATCCAGTTTTGATGCACGGTTTGATCACATTAGATTTAGTTCCTATCCACTGCTGTATTATCACACAGCACAGAAAGCTAGAAAACATACATTTGCAAATTTGATTTATACTAGAGCCTGACCGATACATTTTTTGGGGTTGACACTGATGTTGGAGGCTTTAAAAAGCTGATATCGGATATATCAGCTGATAACCAGTATTTTGATCAGTGCAATAAGAACATGGATATACACAGGATAATATGTACTGTACATGATGGGGATGTAACAATACTCCAAAAATTGATTTAAAATCGATTCAAACAGGTTTAAATAGTAATCGATGTAGAAAAAAAGGAAAACAGATTTGCATGCATCAATGCAATCAATGCAGATCACATTCAAAACAAATAAAACTGCATTAAATACCTAAGCTATCAGCCCAAACCACTGAAATTGAATCAATGTCACTTTTGCCTGTAAAACTCGCAGCAACTCAACCCGCTGCAGGACTCTGCCTCACATTGTCTTTGTGAGCACCGTCATTTTTCTCTCGCTTGTCAGGAAGCAGGAGTGGGCTACTCTGTCGTCATGGTATAAAATTGAATGAGGTGAAAAGTGACTCTTGCGTAGCTGTCGGTGATGCTGGAACAGCGTGTTTCCACGAGGACATTTTTGTCGCAGGGCTCTCAAGTGTTACTTTGTTTTACAAATTTTAACATGAGTCTACTTGATGTACAAAAGTGTGCATTTCTGATTTTAAGTTTTGTAGTAAAATCCTCGCTGTCTTCCCCCCTAGGTGTCTCATACCTCCACTTGATGTTTCATACCGGCCCCTGGACCATTAAGTTGTCTCAGTACCAGTGGTTTGTGCGGCAGGGGCTGATCGACACCAGTCTGACAGCCTCAGTCCTCAACCTCCTGGCAGTGGCCGTCGAGCGTCACCAGACCATTTTCAACATGCAGCTGCACAGTAATATGAGCAGACGCCGGATTCTCGTCATCATTGTGTTCATCTGGCTGGTGGCGATTCTGTTGGGTCTGGTTCCTACCCTGGGCTGGAACTGCCTGTGCAACCTGGACGCTTGCTCCACCATGGCACCACTGTACAGCCGTACATACCTGATCTTCTGGGCTGTTCTCAATTTGCTGACCTTCTCCATAATGGTGGCCGTCTACACCCGGATTTTCCTCTATGTGAGGCACAAAAGCAGGCAGATGTCGCAGCACACAAGCCAGATGAGACACAGAGAGACTGTGTTAAATCTGATGAAGACGGTCTCTACAATCCTGGGTGAGGAAAAGCTCGAAACACACACACACACACACACACAGAAGTCTTAAGAAGTCTTGAAGTCTAAAAATCTGATTGAACTGATTATAGGCTGTAAATTCACTCTGATGGTTCACCTGAAGCTACAAATGTGCTGCTGGTATCATTCGGTGTGAGTTTGTTTATATGTTAGTTTTAGGCAAATTTTAGATAGAATTTTTAATTTCTCAAATTCCTTTCCCTTCTTTCTGATCTGTGAAGACCATCTTGTAGCAGGAAGCACAACATTGTGCTTGAAAACTTTTGCTGCTTTTGTAAACAATCTGATCCAAACAAAATTGGCTGCAAATGGCATGAAAAAATATACAACAATTTAATAGTAAATATTTTTCATGAAATAAGGCAAATTTAAGATATGTTGAGTATTATTTCAGACTTGATTAAAATCCCCACTTACCTCCAAAACACAATATTCCCTATAAAATTAGTGTTTAACTTAACTTTAACTAGGCTCTCTGTGTAACATGAACCAGCTGAGTTTGTCCTTTTTAAACAAAGAAAAGAGAAAAATAGAAACTCACCCCCTTTGCTCTGCACAGATGGAGCTGTTGTTGATGCATCTCGTCACTTTTGCTTCTCTGAATTCTTATTTTGCTGCAGCACCAACTCATGGAGAAGACTGTTCACACTTTAAGTTAAAGCATCATGTGGAGAATGAAATGCATCCGCTGTAACTGATGCTAATTCTTCCTAATGTTCCCTAATTTGTTCTCAATGTTATGCAATGTGCTAATGCTTTAAAAAAAAAAACGTATGGACCGAGATTAAGTACAAAAGTTTCCTTTAATGGATACAAAGTGTAAAGAGAGGAGGGAAATGACATGTAGCAAAAGTCCAGGCTGCTCAGGAACCAAACTGGTCAACTTGATCTCTGACTGAGAGTAGCAGCTCTTTCCAGAGCCTCTTATCTCAACTCAGGACATTCCTGCAGCACTCCTTTGTAAGAAACACTCGGTATTTACTACTGCTTCTATAAACAAGTTTCACAGTAAGTTTGTCCTGAGCTGGAAACCAGCTGGAAACCAGTGTAGTGGTGTTTAGATTAAACCGCACAGACACAGCTTTTGTCTATACATAAAAAAAAAAAAGTTGCAGTCAGTAGAATAAAAGTGTGCAGCCTTAATAACATCCTTAGTCCATAATGAGGATTTTTGAAATATTTCTGAATGAGACTACAGGCTTATTTTTGGTAAAGAATGAGAAGACAAAACAAATGAAATCATCACATGCCTCCTCCTCCATCCTGTTTTGATCCTTGTCCCATTGTATCAGAATCAGTTGGACACACTGCATGTCTTGGTGTAAATTAGGGCTTTCCTCCGAATTTGGTTCATTTACAGTTTTTTTTTTCCAGGTGCTGATTCGAGTTAAAGTGCTACTCTTGTGATTCCTCCATTGTCATTATTGTGATCTTTTTTCTAATGTTTTTTTTAACCTGTGAATAAATTGAACCAGGAAACATATTTTTAAATGTAAATGAAATCAAATCATCTATGAAAGCCCCTTTTTAAACAACCACTATTGACCAAATTGGTGTGCAATTATTTGAGGACTTTTCCAGAGTTTCGGAGCTATTATAACCAAAAGTATGTTCTAATTAAAGGGATATTGTGTAACTTTTAGCCACGAGGGTTTCTAAACCAGTAATTTCCCCCACAATTGAACTTTTGACCTAAATATCAGCCTAATGTGAGTATTAATGGATGATTTCTGCGGTCAATACAATGTTTGACACATGTTGGTGCTCGGTAGGGGCTGCCCTTTAGAAACCAGACATTGCATGAGCGCATCTGTCTCTCATGGGATCACGCGATCTGCAGCGCTTTGTTTTACAGCTATAAAACACAGCAGGCTATGCTTCATGCTACTGTTTCCTTTAAAGTTCAATAAATGTAGCTGTAAAATAAAAATTACCAAATCAGTAGGGCCGGGACGACGCGTTGACATAATCGATTATGTAATTATATATATATATATATATTATCTTCTTTCTATTATATTATTTTTAGAAACATAATATTTTCCTAAAATATTTAGATTATTTGAAAATTAATTGTTAATTTAATAGATTCATAGATTTTTTGTACTGCATCTTTTTGTTGAAAATAATCGATAGACTAATCGAAGAAAATATAATCGTTATGGACAGCTCTACAAATGATTGTATTAATAAGACACCAATTAACCATTCATCAGGCCTGAAAAACAATGCAAATTCAGGATGTTTGCTTAAACTGAATTTTCCTGAAAGTTCAGTTGAGCAACAATCTTACAAGGGAATTTTCCCCACATTTTTTTAAACAATATGACGTAATGATGCATTTGAATGCGGCCACAGGCTGCCAGGCCGGTTCCTCTCTTTGCTTGTCTGTGTTTGTTAAACAAGGCCTTTCCAACACTACGTACGCACCTTTCTTTTTCTAACCTCCTTGTGCCTTTCTGTCAAATGATCTTTATTCGCTTTACCAGCCTCCCTTTTCTCTACCCATTCCCTAAGATCTTTACATCTCTGAGGAATTTAATTCAGCGATACTGCACACCCTTTGTCCTGTTGCTCAGCAGCCAGTCTCCAACCATTTGTTTTTTGAGGCAGGCAGAAGGAGGCCCAGAGCGTGTCTTGACATGGTGCTGCATAATTCAGGCACCGGAGCAGACAACAGCTTCACCCCTGCCTGTCTGACACCGCTCAGTGTGTGTGGGAGTGAAATCCAGTCTTCCTCATTTTGTTTTGGACATGAGTGAGTTGTTCTCGCTGAACCATAATCTGCAGACCAGGATGAAGTTTTTTAGGTTTTGGTTTAAGGTAAGGTTAGTGACAGGGCAACGTTTTAAGCTCAAAGATATAAACATGTTATATGTGCGAGTGTGTATTACCACATCATTTTATCATTTACAAACCAAGTTTGTTTATATGCATATATTAGTACTCTATGCGGTGCAGGTATGTGTGTACATTCCTCAGCTGCCCTATCAAATATTATGATAATGAAATCTGATCATGCCGACTGGATGACTATGTCTACAATTCTTTCCCTTTTCCTGCAGAAACCACCTACTTCTTCACATTCTTTACATTTCTATTCATTTTTTTTCTTCTGGTTAACTCCTTCTTAGTTTGTTTTGTTAATCTGTAAGTTTTCTTTTAGATTTCCAGTATTATTCCAGGGCCTTTGATGACCTTATATCCCCTCCCTCCCCCCCTCTCCATCGGCAGGCTGCTTTGTGATCTGCTGGACTCCAGGTCTGGTTGTGCTGCTGCTCGATGGTCTGGACTGTAAAAGGTGCCAGGTGCTAAAAGTCGAGAAGTACTTCCTGGTGCTGGCTGAGTGCAACTCCTTCGTCAACCCCATCATCTACTGCTTCAGGGACAAAGAGATGAGAGCCACCTTTAAGGATCTACTGTGCTGCCTCTGCCGGCGAGACAGCAACACCAGAAACTTCTCAGAAGTTCAGTTTAACACGTTGGAGCAAGAGGTACTGTCTGAGAGCAACGGAGCCAATGCAAGCAATCACAGACAAAACAACCACTCACACTAAGGACCCTGAAATCACACCAACTTTTAACAGATGATGATCATGAAGCTTGACAACTTAGCAGGATGCTTTTTTCCTCTTTTTTTTTTTTTTTTTTTTTTTTTTTTTTTTTTTTTTTTTAACCAAATGATTATTAAAACGCTAACGTTTGCATTAAGTTAGTTATCTGCAAGCATACAACACTTTGTAGAACTCTCTATTCTTCACTCTTTGGCTCAGCCTGGAAACCCTCATGGCTCCATTTCTATTTTGTCTGGAGCAAATAATTGTTAGATGATTAACCTCTTAAAAACTCAGTGTACAAACCCGTCCGTACCAGATCATGTGTTGGCTCACAGGCAGAC
Source organism: Craterocephalus stercusmuscarum (assembly GCA_037177115.1). NCBI lineage: Eukaryota > Metazoa > Chordata > Actinopteri > Atheriniformes > Atherinidae > Craterocephalus > Craterocephalus stercusmuscarum. Next base: position 17,969,056 of record JBBDHI010000004.1, on the reverse strand, counting down.
ACAATTTAAACACAATTTACATGAGTATGCAGTTCTTGGCCCCTAAAAGCAAATATTTAAAAGACGTTCTAAACCTCTGTTTACAGTCCTGACATGTGCACAGGGTATCTGCGTATTTTGGGCTCGCCGTGTCAGATTGTGCACCATTATCTTCTCGGTTTGATTTGACTAAATGCTAAGTCTGTGTTGACATAGCAACGAGATATGCCAGAAAGATACTGCCAGTGCTAACCTTGTCATTGGGACTTTTTACTTGTTAGGTCCAATTGGTCACCGATGATACTGGAGGGGCATCATAGTACTCTACATAGTACTTTTTACATGAGACTTAATCAGATATCTAGCTGATAGACATCGAGACTATATTTAAATAGTGGTCTCTGCGGCTTGCTGGCAGCAAAGTTCGCTAACACACAACTGACAGGAAGTGGCTGAGTAGTCAGACAGGTGGCCTGGAAAATGATTAAATATGTGCCATTTAACCCATAAATTGCCATCTGTCTTTGTGAAAAACTGGTTTGTCAAAATACCCATGCTGACATTGAGAAGGACTAAGACAGTCATGTCTGAGACTGCCTAAACTCTGAGGTCCTGTATTATAAATGTGTCAAGGCTTTATTCAGAGTTAACTGATGAGGAGTAATGGCCAAACTGCCCCAGCACCCCAGCTGCTCTCCTCCATGACACCAAAAAGAAAAGGGAGACCTCATCCCTGCAAAATTTTAGGATAGGACTGCTTGCTGCAAGAGCTGTGTGGCTTCATGTTTATTGTGTAAACTGTGTGACTTGTCCTTATAAATGTGAACTAACCGTGTTTTGTTTTTTTTCCTTGCTGTTTGCACCTCAAATGCTACATCTGTCTTCATGGTGCATCTGCTGTTTGCTGCTTCTGCATCTATCGAGATAACATGGGAATTAAACGGGCCAGAAAGTCCTTCAAATCTTATTATGCGGCTAATAACTTGTTGTGGGTCATTATCAGCGTTGTTTGTCAGCTTATGCCTGCGGGTTTGTGACTCATTACATAATGACATCTGGTGTTTCTCTCTCCACACACGGAATATGAAAACTTGGACACTAATAGTTTTTTGTTGGTGATTTCGTGCAGCGTTTTGTAATTTCCCCCATGTGTTGGGCGTCACATTTTTTGCTTCACTTATGACACCAAAATGAGGTATTTTGACCACAAAAAAGACTTTCGTGCCTGTATACAATATTTTGTGTTGATTAAGAAATGTTTTTGAACCAACAAAATTACAGTTCTTCCAGGGTAAATTTATTTCCTGCAGTGGAGTTCTGAGAGTAATACCCAGTTTAGTGTTATTAATCATTTCTCCTCCAAGTCTTCTCTTGCTAAAAAACAACATGTTTCATGAGAAAAGCTGACATTTGTCGCTTAAGTTTTATGTGTTGGTTGAAACAGTGTGGGAGTGGCCGTGAACAAAACAAAATATTAATGCGATGCTACTGTATATGCACACAACATCGGCTTTGTTCATATAGTTATACGCTTTTTTTTTTACGTTTTGTCACAATGCACTACTATTATATTGGAATGAATTGTAATTCGTGTTAACAGTTTAAACAGGACTTTAAAGAGGAACACCCAACTCAAGTTATGTGCTATGTTAGCTTGGACAAGCTAACTTGAGTCCTAGTGAATGCTGGTTGTGGAGCATGGCTTTGACACACGCAGCTTTGACAGACTATGGTAATAACATTTCAAGGTGGGGGCATCTTGACGCCTCGTAAGGTTGAAAAAGCTGAAATGGTCTTAAACTTTGTACAGATTGACATGAATTTGTGTGACCTGCTATGATGTATCAATGGTATTTCCTATGTTATCTGTTTTGATGATTTTTGGGGCTAAAGCTAAAACACCATTTTATGAACAAAGGCTTCCTTTTTACTGTCTTGGTTACGAGTTGGCTTTGGTTTAGTTTGGCTAATGAGCTGATCCAGATGGTTGGATTTGGTAGAGATGAACTTGGTCAAAGACGCTGAATCATGCTGCCATGTAAGGAAAATAGAAAAGCAACTCAGATCCATGTGCTGGACTGGATTACTGATGTAGATGCATGACCTAAGCTCACATTTGTGAACATTATGCTCTCAATTTGCAGTGGATGCATGTCTGTGTTGTTTTTTATTTTATTTAAACTTGTCCAACAAAATGACGATAGAATGATGGCTGCTTTATGGATTTAGGACTCCTCTGGGACCTTTATGTTGTTGCTAAATTAAATTTTAATGCTGGACCAGACAGGGGCGTCAAAAGGTGGCAGTGAGTGAGCTGAAGGAAAAAAGGAATGTGTAGAGAGAGAAAAAGGCAGACTCCAGCTGCTATACCTGTAAAGAAACAGAAAATATCACATGGCCAAGAGAGCACAGCAAACAACCATTAGGAGCACCTGCAGGAAGGCAAACTGTGAACTGTGTGTTATTTGCTAATTTAGCGAGTCAGTTTTATGCCAAAATCTTATGTATTGTATTTGACCATTATTTTTTTTGGCCCATCTATTAAAGTAAACGAGTTATAAAGCAGTAAGATCTTTTAAAAATATGCAAAAACAGATCAAACTTTCCAAAAGTTCAACATGTGATGTCAGTTTGAGTTTCTTGTAATTGACTGATTTCACGTCCCTTCGTTCATATGCTAAATAGCTCAACAACAGCTGGGTGGATGTTTTTTTTTCTTTCTAGTATTTATAGTACACCAGTTCCAGCTGCACTCACAGCTGTCTTTTTTCCCGTTGTTGTGTTTCTGTCTCATATGTACACCATCTACAGTACATTCTCTGTTTAAGTTCCTGTACAAGTACTTTAGAGGTTCTGCATTGAATTGGAATATAAAATTTTAATGACAACATAACTTTTCACATAAAATATTCTTTGAAAAATACAGCTTGTATGTGTACAAATATTCTATTTCTGTTCTTGACACGCTCCACTTTTCATGCCAATATAATTCCATGCATATGTAAGTTAATCAAACCAAGTACTCAGACTTTCCAGGAAGCTGAGTTTTACAAAACATCAAGGAATGACCTTGATCAAACTCCCTAGATCTCATAAAACAAGCCCTTAATGGCTTCACTGCCGCACGCTATAAACAAGCCTCTTCTTTGGTATTACCCAAATGCCTGGAATCATTCTGTTGCCCCATGCAGCTATTCCTCAGTTCAATGTGACCGCAGTATTTTTGTGTCCTCAGTGCAGCCTTGTAATGTGTGTCTTCGATTGTGTGCTTATGTTTTAGTGTATAAAACCAGTCCAGATGCGTGCTGGTGGTTAGAGTAGATCACGCTTTTTGCCACATTTCCTCTGACTTCTTACTCTGGCATGTGAGCATGTTGTAAGCATGCACTCTCTTGTGCATATAAATATATATATTTACACATATATGTTACACACAGGAAGTGCAGCCTTATTTGTCCACGTGCATATTTCAGGTAGTGATTCACACAAGTATTGGTTTCTTTTTTTTTCATTTGACATTAAGATCAAAGGTTAAACTTGAACAGGAAGGGAGGCAGATTCAAGAGCCTTTTCCATTTCTGTGTGTTGATAGCAAAATATGCAGTGACATATGCAATTAAAAGTTTAACCTTTTACTGACAACAGAAAATTATAGTTGATCTACTCTTAAAGGGAATT
>JBBDHI010000004.1:17913134-17927707 GCA_037177115.1 Craterocephalus stercusmuscarum | reverse complement strand
TAAGAAATACTACAAGCCAGGGGGTAGTACTCGTGGCTCATGCAGGTTTCTTTCCACAAAAAAACTTTCCATTGTCTCAGTGACTGCAAGTGCTGGCGATTCACTGTTGAGCAGCGACAACAGAAAGCCTGTCACAGACAGACAAGTTAATGAAGACAAGGGCATTTGCCAGGCACAGAGGGGAGCAAGCCAGGCTTTGCTGGGCTCTCCTGCTTTAATGCTGACTGGATGTCTTTACATGCTCTGTCTTTTCACTAATATAGGTCTGTCAGTACATTCATTAACCCATCATCCCCCAGTTACATCTCAGAGCTGCTATCTGGACTGTTTAGTGAGCACAGGCCTTTCAAAAAGAAATGTTCCATGTTCTTGGTTGTAATTAAAAGATGATCAGATTATCTCGACCACTTGTCACAAAAGAGCTTTTTTAAGCAGCTCAGCGACCTCAGTCCCAGAGATAGCACAGCCCACTCCTGGGTCCAACAGTACGGCATGTTGGGATTTGGTCTTCGGAGTATTCCTTCCACTGACCCAAAACGTCCTTAGTCGAGGTCAGCAGCCCTCCATCTCCACTGCAGGTACAGTGTTGACATAAAACTGCTTCCACCTCCCTTAAGCCGCCGGGTGGAAGACCAGAACCTCCAGGAAGCCGTACGGAAGTCGTTCTCAATGGCCTCCAGGCGGTTGACATCCCTCTGTTCACCTGAGTGTGCAGGACATGCGGCCACAGATCTGACGACACGACTGCAAAGTCGATCATTGAACCGCGGCCGATAGTGTCCATATATACACTCTTATGCCTGAACATGGTGTTCTTTATGGACAATCTGTGATGGGCACAGAAATCCCACACCACCACTTGGATTTAGATCGGGTGGGCATTCTTCCCACTCCCACCCCTCACTCTCAGAGAGGTGCCGTTCCACATCCCTAGAGCTGGATTTATACTCTCCCAGCGTCTGAGTCAAGCACAAGCGCCCTCCTCAGCTTTACCCATGAAACATTTGAGCTTGAGGTTCAAACAGTTTGAACATCTGAAGAGCATTTTATTTGACAGGTGAAGGCCATCTTTAAACTTGAATAATTGTGCACATGGGGTAAATACAGAACAGTGTGATCTGAGATACTTTCCAGAACTCCAGCTTTATTGTGACAGTTCATAAAAACATCAAACATCCTTTTATAATTAGCAAAAAAACCAAAAACAAAACAGAAAAACTCGCCTTTACCCACCTGAAGTAAATACATACTAACTGTTCTCTTCTCGGCCCGGGTAACTCCACACCCGAAGTCAGGAGACATTTCCTGTGAGTAAACACTGTGCTGTGCCGTCCTTTCTGGACAAGAGGGACTAACTCTCATAACCGTTTTCTTCTTTTCCCGACCGGCGTCAGTTAAAAGGAATCAAAGAAATCTCATTGAAATTCAACTGTCAACACCGACTGAAACACTATGAAAGCTTTTTAAGTGTTCCACCTCTTTGTATCCATCTTTTTATTTACAAATGACCATCTACCTGCCTGGCTGCACACATTGCTTATCTGACATCAACCCATAAGACATTAATAATTAATCAAATAAGCTTCACATCAAGAGCAAAACAGTAAAACCAAAAGCAGGTCAATTAAAAACTTCATTAGGTCACTTCTCAGCCCGGGTTAGCACAGGCAGGCCCGAAGGAAAACAAGGCTGTCCCACAAGATGAGACAGTTCTGATCAGTTTAGAGCCGGATCCAGAGCCAGCTAAAAGGTCCACATGCCACCACCTGGGCTCAATTCACAGAGATGCAAAATGTCCTCAACCACTAAAGCACTAAATTACAGCAACGGTCCAAAATGATAGATTGGAGGGAGCATCTATCCTTCCAGTATAGACAATAATACTAAAATACAACCACTTCAATATGCAATAAGTCAATATATTGAAATATACAACCTCTGACATCTATATATTTCAATATAAAAATAAAAAAAAAGAAATAAATGTAAGGTAGTGTGTGGTGATGAAGATGTGAGCTGACTGATGGGAAATTATTAACCCCTGAATAGTGGGACTGAAACTGCAGTTGCCAAAATCTTCAGTACATTTAAGTTTTGTAAGTAAAAGTCAAATACACTGAGAAGCCTTCTACCTGAGTATGGCTATCGTCCCCAAAAGGAAAAATCAGTTGTGTTCACACCGTGTGATGCACACATACGCACACAATCCTCACATCACACATGAAAGGGTATAGCTGGGAGGCTTACCTTTTTTTAAATAGCCGATATAAACACACTCAAAAGCAAGTCTTTTTCTAAAACAATAATTATCTTTGGACAGAGACAGAAAGAAATGAAACTGATAAAGAACAACTGATCTCCTGTCGTATTTCCACCCATCCATGTGGTAGGCGCCTCGGGAAACTTCCGTTTCTGGGTGATTTTTTTTCTAAATAAATGAATAGTCCAACATAATAGTCTCTTTTTTTTTTCTTTCCTTTTTTATATATTTTTTTGCATAGCAGTGGACAGTGGACACAGCCACTGCAACCACTTAAAGAGTTTCACAGGAGAGCTATCATTGGAAGTGGGTAGCCTTGGTCCATGTGTGCCCCTCAGCACTGGCTGGCCTGGGGTTGTTTCGTTGGTTTGTCCCAAAGATGCAACTTCCCGCTCACAAGGTGGGCTCTTTTTGGCGCTCCCGTCCATTAGAGGTCTTTTTCACTTTAGAAATACCCTCAAGTGCACCTGACTCTGTCACCCTGTACATAGAGAGACAAGGGGATATTGTCTTAATATTTCTAACCTACGTTAGGATTTAAAGCAGATATCTTTTTTAACTAAAATGAGAACAAAAGCCATACTATTCATTACAATCATAATTAAAAAGTGTTTTGAATACAATTTGTGTGAACACAACTGTCCAGTAAAACAGTACATATGTGCACTGGATACCTTTTTTGTTCATCATTTGCCAATAAACATGATATTTGAAAGGCTACTTGGGATAGAACTAGAAAATATTCTTAAAATAAAGCTATCACATCAAATTTGTAAATCACATTTGGTATTAAAAAGGGGGAATGGCTAAGACCAAGCTAAATGGCCAAGTACATGCTCAGGAGGGGGGTTTGAATCAAAGCCAACATTTGCTGCAAAATGGTTTCCTTAGCTCGGTTAGCTTAGCTGTTATTTTTCATAATTTTTCAATTACATGGATCATTTTTTTTGTTATTTGGCTCCTTATTGATAATAATGCCTCAAAATTGATGTTTTTTCTTGGCTTTCAAGACATCTGAGCAGAACTGAAGGCTGACATGAAAACTCTTACAAAGGATCAGTTTGGTTAACGTTTATCTATTAATCTGTGAACAGCTCTTCCAGTATTGTTGCATCATCTCTACGTAAATTGATATACTACTCCCAGAGACAGAAATGTATATTTAAGCATATGAAAATATAAATTTAATTAAAATCTCCATACTGAAGTATCCAAATGTTGGAAAGTTAATTCTACATTTTTTAGGAGGCGCCCTCATGAAATGTATCTAAAAGTTCAGCTTTATTAAATTCACCAGTAATACAGTTATTAGATATTTACAAAGAAAATAATAGAAACTGAAAATGGTAGTTACTCCCTGTAGAAATAAGCCTGCCTGGCAGACCTTTAATGTCTTGTCTTGTAATTTTTTCTTTGCAAACAGGAGTGTCGATCTCCGTTTCAGGATCTTAGAAATGAAGCAGTTGTCTACAGGATTATGGACTAAAAGTTATTCAAGCTGATGTGCACAGCTGATCAACTGTGTGTAATTTTATTTAAAACTGGATCATTTTCCACAAAAAAAAAGAAAAATACTAATTTTCATCACTGGCTTAACTCCATACTTTACTTTAAGTAACTAGTAAATCAGATGATGTCATACGTAATATTTATGCAAAAAATACATAAAATAAAATGAGGACAAAACTAGCATCTAAAAGGGTTGAATGAGAATGTAAACACATGTGCATGCTTACACTTCATCCATCTCTACGTCCTCCTCATCCTGGGGAAGCTGGAGGTAGGGGTTGTTGGATGCTGGTCGGAACTTGTAGCCCGTCAACACAAAAAATATCAAAGTAGACACCTCCACCAGAAACTGAAGAAACAGGAAGTGCATGCATTTTAATCCAAATCCAGTCATTCTAATGCAATCACATGTGGACAGTTACCATCAAACTTCTTACCAAAAAACACATTCCTGTGTACTTGCACAAAATGATTTTCAACATAAACATCAGCTGCTGAGATATTAATTCAGAATGACATTCCTGAACACAAGTACAGGACTATAAAGAAACTATGTTTTAATGAGTAAATGTGGTGACATATATCAGAAAATAACACCCAGTCATTGTTGATTCACTCAGCTCCAGAAAGCCTTTGTGACCTCTGATGAAAGAGTCCTCTGCAGTAAAGTCAGACTGTTATTTTACACCGCTGCGGTCTTACCTCATAGCACCACTGCCACTGGAAAGGCATTGTGATCTTGAGCAGAATGGCTATGATCCTTGTAAAGTAGATATAACACACAATCTAAAATGAAAAAACAAAAGCAAAAGGTAAGTAAACCAAAAATTACACAAAGATAACTATGATTTTTAAAATAATGCTGTTTTTAACCTACAATGAAATATTCTGATTGCAAACATGCCAAATGTGAGCGAGTCCTGCTTTGCAGGTGAGTACAAAGTTCACATTTTCCAAAATGTCAGAAAGTACATGTAAAAAGCCAGAACAAAAGCTTTCTTTTGTTCTGGCTCTGCAGCAGAGACTGCTGAACGAGAAGCCTGGAGAGGTTTTGCCAAAAGCTGTGACTCAGTAAAATCCACAGCAAGGATGACACTTAACACAAAACAACAAAGAATTAAAATGATTAAAAACATAAAAAAACAGTTAGCAGATCACTGTTCAACACCATGACATCAAACTCGTCTCAGGCATAAAACAATGATCCTATTTGATAAGGGGGACAAAGATACAACACAACTCTAGTCTTTCTCACCATCACATAATAATGCCGGAAGAGCTTCAGCTTCTCCAAATTCATGGCAGCTGAAATAAACATGGACAACAATTAATAACCAACAATTCATAAAAACTTGTCAATGTTGGTGATCAAAATTCTTTTTTACCTTTGCCATCTGTGCTAGAAGCTTCCTGTAGGTGACGGATGGACCTGTGAAGACAGCCAAGTTTGACATCAAAGAAAACATTTGGCACTATGGTGAAACAAATATCTATGGTTAATACAATGTTTACTTGGTTAATTTGTCATTACATAAAACAATTACTGTCCCTGATTTATCATTTTATAGCTAAAGATTAGGTATACTTCAGCAAGCCATTCAACGACTAGACTTGACCTGACTGGGAGACCCAATCATCCAGTTTCTCGTTAAACCTAAAATCTAGTAAATCCTTTGGTCTCTTTGCAATCTTACATCTTCCAATAGGCTGTCGATAAGTTCAAACTATTTTGAGCCAATGAAAATGGAGGTTTCTATCCTAGCTTCTTTCTATCGAAGCAGATTAGTCCCTAATCAGAGGCCAAGTCTTAAATTATTTCTTTAACTGATTCGAACTGATCGACACTGTGCCTGATAGAGCTTGGACAGACTAAGCACACATCCTACCAGACAACGGGGAAGAGGATGGCTCCGCAGCAGATCAGGTCGACCAGGAAAAGGATCTCCTTCCACAGGTAGTACTCGCTGGAGCCTTCCTCAGTAGACTCAATGATGATGTAAGCAACATTAGCCAGAACCTGGAGGATGAAGGAAGAGCAAGCCTTGAAAAAATAAATCCTCACAGAAAAATACAGATTCAGAAGCTTTATAGGGTACAGTACCTGCAGTGGTATAACTATCATGAAAATCTTCTTCTCCTTGTCAGACAGGATGTATTTAACAAAAGCCCAGCCTGTGCCGATCAGTGCCAGTGTGATGAAGAGGAGAGCTCCCTTGAGCCTGGTTAGTTCATGCAAACACATATGTTAAAATCAAACAAGAAATGGATTACTGAGCATCTTATGCAAAACAACGGCACTTACAGATGAGTTATGTAATACATGACAGCCCAGGCCTCAATAGGTTGCCCATTAGTGTTGATAAAGTGATAGTTGATCTGTTAGAAGAAAAAAATAAAATAAAATTAGTACATAAGACACAGACACAGACATGATGCAATAAGCTAGATTTTAATCTGCACTACGGTGATGTGGCTCTTACACTATGAAAAACCAAGGATGTGGACTTGGTGAATGCCAGAGCGGCCATGAGCCAGTGGATCTTAAACACGCTGTATCTGTAAACAAATCAGATGTTTATATTGTTTTTAAACAACACAGACATTCTTCAGCTGTCATGCAGACTGAGGTCCTGATTGGCAGCTGCTGGATTTTCAGAAAGCCCATTTTATGATAATGTGTGAATATGAAAAGACCCAATTTGTGAGGCAGAGAGGGACAGATAATCTTGGACAGAAAGTAACAGCTGTTTGTTGAAAAGATTGTTAAATTTGATGCTAGGTGCTGGAAAAAAATCAACAACTGTCTTAAACCCCCTGCTACTGATCTGACTTGAAGTAAATAATGATGAATAATGATATATTTTTCTAAAGACATCAAGTCTTAACAGCTAACAAGCTGCAACGTCCTCATAAATGCAATGCTGACAAATAAATAATATCAAATTCATCATAATAGTGCCAATTATGTAATTATACTTTCAGTAGCTCGAAATACACGACGCAACATCTTAATCTCGCTTCAAAGATGTGTTGTAAGAAACTTACAGGAATTACAAAAGGCATGACTCTGCAAATCACCCCAACCCACAAGAGCTAAAGCCTGACAAGGCATTTTGAAATAAGGAAACTCTAAAACTCTGCAGCCCAAAGTAAAAAGCATTTATCTCAATGCACATGCACACACACGTACCTGTGTTTCATGAGTGTGTAAACCCAGACCATGGCGGCAGCGAAAAAAACACCGGCCATGCAAATGTAAAGGCGAGACAAAGGAATTTCTGCTGCAGACAGATAGTTGTTTCCTGGATTTTCTTCAGTTACTCCCACCTGCAGGGGGATCATTCACATTAACACATAAACACACACACACACCTGAACAAAGGTGTCAGAAAACTAGTGAACTCACTGTGAATGAGTAAGGCAGTTTGATTCCAGGCACCCTGTTCTGACAGTAGTGAAACTTGAGGCTGTACAGACCCTGCGCCTTCAAGCCGACCACCAAGTCAAACTGTGCAGGATGGATAAAATGTGTTGGACATGAGCACATCCAATCAAATACTGCATCACATATAACAAAATAAGATTGTACTTACACTGAAGCTGTAGGTGCCATTTTCCTTGTCCAGAGCCAAAGTCAGCTGAGTAGGTTTGTCCAGCTGCAGGAAAACAGACTTCTCTGTTTAATTCATGCAGTTATATCATGAATGGTCATAAACAAACGAGAGCTTACACTGAAAACATTTTCCTTGACTTTCTTAGCCTCTGCATCAGGGTTCAACTTTGCCTCCTTCTTCTCATCCGGGGGCACATTTCCGTTTTCCTTTGCTTTCAACTCATCCTCCGATTGGGACGGATTTTTGTTCCCACTGTCAGAGTTAGCCTTTTCTGGAATCTCTCTGGTCTTCCTCTGACCTACAGGACCAGTTTAGTTAGTAAAAAATGATGCCACCCTTTATTCTGCAGCAGAATCCGAAGATGTGTAAAGTGTGAGCAATGCTGACCTTTATTTGCTTCAGGCTTGGCCTTTGCTATCAAGGTGTTGTCTTGGTCTCCCATAGATTTCACATTGACACTACACAAACACAAATAATTCAGTCAATCATAAAAACACAATCAGATTGAGATTAATAAATATTAAAAAATGCGGATACCAAAATCTACACACCTAAGGCTGTGTATGTCAATAAGAAACAGAATGAGAGGCTCATCGTTGGTTGGCTTTGCCAGAGTGAGTGGACATACATCCGTCTCCTCTGCCTAGAAGGAAAACCAGAAACAGCCAAACCTCTGAACATTTGTGAATAAAGTGTCCAACAGTAAAAACGTTACACCAAATAACACACTCAATATTTAACTATAAAAGCACAATTGCATATCCGATGTTTAAAAACCCTGGAAAAAACACATGCAACACCAACAGAAATATATATAATGTGATGTACTTACTGTGTAGGACAAAACTCCATTAACACGGGATCTGGACAAGCTGAAACCAACCTAAAGAAAAATTTTAACGTTGACAGCGAGTTTAGAGCCGTGATTCAGACACAACAGTAATGCATCTTTAAATACTCAACCTGCATCAACCCTGGCTTTACATAAGAGCTTTCAGTGTTCACCTCAATAACCATAAAAACTAAAATAGGTTTGGTTGGGTTATAAATGATCAGAACATTACAGCATAAACTAGATCAATGCAGGTGCGCTGAAGCATGAAACATCAAAAACCTGCACCTGTTTAACTCAACACCCATCATTATAGCTTATTAATTCTTTTCAAAAAGTTATTTGGTTTAATGATCAATCCATCTTCTTTCTTTGGGCATGATTTTTCTTTCAGGTTATCAAACAAAAAAATCTGATTTCTTGCAGCATTTTCTTTCACTTTACCAAGCTGAAGGCTAAGAAACCGTAACTTCCAGCTGTCAGTGAATACAGCTCTAGGGCATGCATATAAAACAATCTTCAAAAAGGCACTAAAGATTGTACTGTAATTAAAGAGTATACCTTTAATCGCATGTTACGAGTAGAATGTTAAAATATCAAAATTTTAATCTGGCTCGTATCATCATATTGTTGTCCATTTATACAGACACATTGTCTGTATAATTTGAGGTGCTTAAGTTCTCAAAATTAAATAAAAACATTAAGATTAAGATCCATCTTACAGCTATTTCAAGGCAATGCCAAGCTGTGAACACAGGCTTCAGGATCAATCAAATATTCTTTTGAATCTTTTGATCAATAATAAAATGGGGGCAGCAAATATCACTGGCTTCATTCTTTATTACCAAGTTTACAGAAAAGATGCCATTTTACATTTAATGCAAATAAAACAACTGCTCAGCCACGAACCTGTAATGTAATTTTGCAGACTGTGTAATAAAACCATTTGCTTAACTGCATTCAAGTGCTGAGGCTACAGATAGAGATGATTCTGTGCTGGTTTAGGTCAACCAGTGTCTCTTTAAAGGCCATATCCGCAGAAATCTACTCTAAACAGCTGTCAGTATAATGTAGTCTGTTAAAGTGTCACTTATCGCAATGACATATGTATTAATACTCGGTAAAAACAGAAAAGTACTAACTACCAAAAACAACACATATATGATTATTTTTTAAATCCAGTAGGAAGGTAGCTAAAGCCACTTACTTAAATAAACGCAAATATAAAAAGAACAAAATGAAGCATTTGTTACCGGGTATGTGCTGTAGTTGACGACCTTTTCATGGAGCCACAGTGAAGACAGGCTCACATTCAAAGTCCCCTTAGCATAGAAACCAAAGTTGTTGAGGTCGACAGCAAACCGCGTTTCATTCTGAGAACAAAAACAAGGGACAGAGACATAATAATCTGTTTAGTCTAACATCTGACTACAACTTAAGAGAAAATAATAAGCTGTGGCCTACTTCGTATGCTTCAACTGACTTCACTGCAGAAGTTTTACACGGTTACAACAACATGAAAGAATTTAGGCCAACTTTATGTGAGTGAAACGACTCATCAGTTATTAGCTAGCTAATAATAAAATGCAGTGTAGAGGCTCGTTGCACTCGTAGCTGCCTGGCCAAAGGTGACACAACTAGTACATTTCTGTCAACTTACCTTCAGAGTGAGGTGATGTATCCTTGCGTTGCAAACACTCAGTAGCAATAGAAGTAAAAATTCAGCCACACAGTATTTGTGTGCCAGGGCCATAACCAAACTTGCTAACGGTATCTAACTGGTGATGTTAGCAATCCACAATCCAGCCAGATGGCTAAACAACAAGATGGCTAGCAGTGTTCGCGGTCCGTTCGTCAGTTACAGAGTCACGTTAAAAAAACGCGTCAACAACAGTGGGAAAACGTAGTAAATTACTAAATTATAATAATGTTGTTTATATCTTGCGATTCTTTTGTGCTTTCATCGCGTAAGATACCAACTAGCTAGTAAACGATGGCAAGATCTCACTTCCTACTCATGATCCAGGACAGCGGTGCACAAGGATCGGACACCATCGTCAACTACGGCGAAATTTATTTCTTTTTATTTCGTTTTCTTTTTTTTCAAAGCTGTCAGAAGTATATGTTTTAGGAGTAAATAAATACGTTCCTAAAGGCATTAAGGACGATCAATCATACGTCGCTGCTCAGTAGAAGAAGAAAAAAATAGGTTTAATTCAGTTCCTACGTTCTGTCTACGCCTTAGAAAATTGTCCTAGAATTGGTCACGTGGTTTGTCGTCTGACACAAAGCTTCCGGTTGTGAACATATCACCCTCCACGTCTCCGGCGCAGTCACGTCTTCAGCCATCAGTGATGTATGTTCTGATGTTCACTCACTGATGTCGCTTTTTTAAATCCTTATGTGCAGTCACACTAGTTTGGTTATTATGAACATAAAGAAGACAATAAATATTGTGTAATGAATCTAATAGTTCATAAAATATATTATGTTCATAAACGAAAAAAAATAACCAAAATTCTAGCTGTAAAGATTTTCAACCCATCTCAAAAATACAGTGTAATAGGAGATTTTTAATGAATTTTGTAAAATAATAATAATAATAATAATAATAATAATAATAATAATAATAATAATAATAATTTAGCAAACTTGTAATTGTTTAACGTAATTTTATTTTTGTAAAAAAAAAAGTAGAGCTGTTTTTATTAGCACGAGTAATATCTCATCCCTGCGATGGGCTGGGGAATTGTCCAGGGTTTACCCTGCTTCTCGACTGCTAATAGGCTGGGATAGACTCCAGATTCCCCGTGACCCTGATTTAGATTAAATGAAACAGAAAATTAATTAATTTCTCAGTTATCCAAAAAGAAGATAGCTTTCTGAAAGGGCACAGAGTTATTTTTGTTCTCTGTTTAACTTCCTGTTTTGTTTTGCTATTCCAAAAATTTTATCCACATAATGCATACACTAGACTACTAAATAATTTTATATCTTTAGCTGATGCATTCCACAGCTGAAATATTTTGAGAGAAATCTGAAAATGTACCTAACTGAAATGATTGAAATAACTGAGTAGCTGAAAAGAGCATTTGCAAGAAAATCCTTTTGTTTGATAATAATGCACCCTATATGCCATTACTGCAAACAAGAGAGGCAAATATTCAGCTTCCATCCCCAAACATTACATTTATTCAGTATAAACAAGTTTGAAGTAGAAACAATTCAATACACACATAGTAGAAAACGTAGTAGTTGGAAAATTCAGAATTTTAATAAATGCTGTGCCAGTACACACTGAGACTTTTTAATTGGACTGAATTTTTACTGGTCCACAGAAAATGTCTGAAGCCTGTGGTGCAGAAGTGATGTTGCAGCACTGCGGTCCTAGCACCACCTGCCGACACCAGCTGGAGATCCCAGTACACACAGAAACATCAACATTCATGGATTCAACACTAATACATATCAGACATTTTTACTTGTTACAGAAGTAAAATCATAGCTGTAAAGAATAAAATGAATGATGGGTGAAACATATGTTTAAATTCTGTGGTAATATTCTTGTTCACATCTCATCATCTTTTAAAGTGAAATGAAACTTTAACCTTATTTAAAACATGCCTGTAAAAATATATAAAACGCTTTTACTGTGGGAATCTTAGGGGCTTTTTAACCAGCAAAATGTGTTTAACTGTCTCTTCTTAGAAGGAATCCATCCAGAAGATAACATTTTCATATTATCTATCACTAAACTGTGCAAAGAATTTCACATGTAAACCAACAAAAAAGTGAGAGGAATCGACCATGTTCCACCAGGTTCACAGTGTTTGATCATGGTTTATGGATGGTTATGTTCCATGATCCTGTGGTGCCGCTGTTGAGCGTAGGAGCGATGATCACAGAGTTTTGCTGAGCTGATATTGAAGCTGGAGCAGAAGGAGGCGCCACGCTGGTGGAAGTGGTGGAGGACGCCGCTTTTATCCCCTCTGCAAAGGAAAAGATGGTGAGATGGTGAGATGGAGACTGAAGACGCATTTTCAAAGGTGGTGGATTCGGGGTTATGTGCCACAATTACCCGAGTATGCAGTCCTTAACTCCGTTGCAGCTTTAATGTGCTGCATCTTCCCCAGGATTTCTTCAGTAATTTGCACAGCCATCTCTTCACCGTAGCTCTCTATCATTTTACTTACAGCTTCAAGCCGACATGCTTGTTCTACACGGGCCCTCGGAATTGGTTGCCAGTCAGAGATCTTCAATGTGAGGAACCATTTGAATTTTTTGAAGTCATCGTCGAGTATGTTCTCCAGAGTTTCTAAGAGCAGCTGTGGAACCAGCATGTCTGTTTACTGGACAGATAAAAGAGAAAATTAGTTTTCATGCTCTCTTTAATACTGTACCACCGCAACACTTCCTTTGCTTTGTAGAAAGAAGATTGATGTGCTAGATCATTCTTTTTAAACAGTTTTTCTCTTAGAGTCAGCCACCCATGATTCAGTATCTAATTAATTGTTGAACATGTTTCATTACCCATTTCCAGGAACGAAAGGTGGTAGGATGTAAATCATTACTGTGTTTGTCATTTTTACAACTAAAAATAGGTCGTTTTCCTAAAGTCAATATGTACAAAGATTCTCACTCTTAATAAAGCAACAGTGTATTGCATGACTCACTGATGCCTCCTGAAGTGTAAAAATGACAAATTTTTACATCTCCATCCATGAATATACTGGAAAACAACTGTCAAATGTCAACTGTAGGGGCACTATGCATGAAAGGGTTAATAATAATAATAATCACATTTTTAGCAGAATCTATCAGGAGAGTCTTCATGATTATCTAACAGCATATCTTATAAAGTTGAGACAAGTCAACAGTCTCATCCAAGTATTTTGAGCTATTTCCCGGCATCTAGGGTACGGTAAGATCAAACATTTGCAAAGAGTTCTTACATTTCCGATAATTCCTTCCTCTCAGTTGTGAAACCAAGCATTACATATATAATGTTTAGGTCTAAATATATGTTGTGTGATTTCTTTTCTTTAGATAGTTAGAAGCAACTCTCAATGTTATTTATATAACGTGAACGTGACATTATCTCAAATAACCGCAGTTTTCCACACACACGGACTTGGAAGAGAATCAGGAAGTGCAACAGTGTATAAACAACTTATAGAAGCCAGATGAGCCACAGCTGGAGCCACACATCGGTTATATTAATTCTACATAAGCTATTGATTTTGGTGCTAATCTGTGGTTTATTTTCGAGCCCATCTTGAAAATTAAAGTGTCTATAGATGAACAAAAGACAGCATGTAGCTTTGATCCACATAAACAAGTTTTATTTTCCCGGAAAAGTGGAGCATCAAGCTTACAACCAAAACAAGGTCTACAGACTGCCCTCAGATGATCAAAAGTATCTAGAGTAGGTTTATTTACCGTGTCACCGCCGTCAGATGTGAAAAGACCACCGACTTTATTTAAAATCGCGCAATACCTTTTTTTTTTTTTTTTACTTTCGGTTAAAGGTATGACGTAGCCTACGTGGACGTCACAATCTCGCTTATCGACGCGCCGTATAGGCCATGGTAAGTTATCAATTTTCAACAGTACCGAGTGGATGAAAGGTATGATGTCCCGCAGTTTGGGACTGACACTCTTTAAACCCTTGTCTTGTGCCTTCCTCAAACCTACCATCCTCTGGTAATCTTCGTGGCCAAAAGTGTCCTCATCATACCAAAATCTGTTTTTCTGATTTTTTTTTCATAAATCACTGAAACAGCTTCCGCCCTGCTCAAAAACATTGAATAATTTTCAATATTTAACCCTTGAAATATCCGTTTGAATATCCAAGTGCCACATTCAATAAAAACAAAAAACAAAAACGGGATTATTTTCCCTATAACTTGATGAAAATGATATGATATAACATGTGTACTTAACCTATGGATGTATATGGTGGTGAATAGACATTTGGATATGTCAAAGATCATACACACAATTCGATTTCATTTGTTTTTTATGTAGTATCAGATACAAACTATCATAAAAAATTAATAATACAACTGGTGAAAATGCCAATGAAATGTTTGTAGGCTAAAAGCTTTCTCTCCCTCGACCCCCACTCCTGCCTTCAGTTGATTCTTGTGGATCATTTCAATGGTAAAATTAGAAGTATAATTGACATCATTACTCCCATGAAGGTGAAAATGATCACAGCAGAAACTGCGAAAATGCCACGCTGGTAAGAGCTGAAAAACGAGAATGTTGAAAAGCTAAAGGCAGGTGGTGGAAAACAAAGTTGCAAGTTCACTATGAGATCTATAAAGAAAGGATGAGGATTTTAATGTCGAACTGA
>JBBDHI010000004.1:17760383-17777087 GCA_037177115.1 Craterocephalus stercusmuscarum | reverse complement strand
GGATGTCCTGAATTTTTAGTAACAACCAATTCTTAGTGTCTTTCAAGAGTTTATTTGAGCTGACACCGCCACTGATTTATAGCTCACAGCGCAGCGATTCCTCTTCCAATATGGCGGACACGCAGCTACGTAACAGCAGCGGGCCGGCCCACTTCACGCGGCCTCTATAGATCTCTATGCTGGGAATGACGTCCCATCCAAGTTGAGAGCGTTCGGGTTGACCAAGTTGGCAAACTTGCAAAGTGGCTATGTGTCTCCTCAGTTGGTCGTAATTTCAGACACTGAACATTTTAGCAAACACCTTCCAGTGTTAGCAGAGAGATCACATGCAACGGTTTTATTTAGCGTTTAAAACATGCGTGCATTTTGAAAACTTACTGTCTGCAGAGAAGTTATGAAGCTCTTAGTTTAACTCATTTATGTAAAGTTAAACAAGAATATTTAAACATAAATCTTTTTATTTTTGGTTTCAGTCACCACTGATTTGTTGGGAAGCCATCTTTACTAGGTGAAGTCGGGGTTGGTGAGACTACTGCGACTTCCGAGTCGGAATTTTGACCTCACGGAGCGTTCGGGTTATATTTTCAACTAGGAAGATCCAACTTCCAAGGACAAATCGAACACACCATTAACAACTAGAACTTAGAGGTTTTTATGGCTCAAAGATTTAGTTTTCCTATATGTGTGCTGACATCTCTTGTTATTTATTCACACTTATCAAAGACAACTTTACAGCAGAGCAACAATTTAGTCATGAGTCATGTTACAACTTCAGTAGAAGAAAAAGAAAAAGAGAATCTGTTTTGACCAGTCTATAGAGTTTGAGGCTCTTCGCCCACAATCCTTTGCTCTCTGACTATTCAAACAGACAGGACTGAGAGCTGTGATTCACCAGCCCTCTTCAATTAGTGATGTGTTAATTAAAGAGCATCATCAGGTTCTCGTTAGTGATTAAACACCCGAGTGTGATTACTTAACTCAGCAGGACTCCTGACGAATCATCTGCCCCTTGGTCCCTCAGATGAGCGTATACACGTTGGTGTGCGCAAGTGTGTTTGTGTGTCTGTGCATTTGAAATGGAGCTATGCTAAGGGATTGCAATGGGAACAGATTCTCCCTCTCACGCTGCATGTCAATGCTGCAATGATCGCTGCATATGCAAAACTGCGAGGATGTGTGTATGCGTTTTTGTGTGTCCGATTAGAGAGGGATTTTTGTTCACATGCTGATGAGGTGTCTGAAGTAAGTTAATTGCTTATCAAGAGAGCAAGCCAGCTCTGCCTCTTGTGTGCATGTGTGTGTGTGCACGTTCGTGTTTGTGTGTTTATCAGAGCCTCTATGTGCATGTCTGTGTCACTTCACAAGCTAATTGCCTATCAGAGGACTGCTTAGGTCCTTGTCCTTTGACTGAATCCCGTCCATGTTTAAGCACTGAATGTTTTCTGTGTGGAAACCAAGGATGCTTTCCAGGATTAAAAAAGGATACTGTGTTGTTCTTATTAGAGCTTCATGTTAGAACTACTGTAGAGCAGCCCACGTTGAGTGAATTCTCACTACATGGTTAGTTTTTGGTGGTGACTGAGTATTTCACGTGCCTGAAACTGAGGATTACATCCAGTGAGCCTGGGGTGAGACTCACTGTGAACTGTTGTGTGAAACCTAAAGCATAGAATTTAATTTACCCATCACCTACTTGATCATTGTGACAATATTTGAATAACAATATGTGGCTAAAAATTATATGTATTGATTAAATAATATTTTTTAAAGGACCAAAGAAAATGTTTGAGTGCATGAGGTTAGCTGTGTGCGCTGTGATTGGCTCATTGCTTTTGTGGGCGTGGTTTAGCCACCGGTCAATTGCAGAGAAAGAGCTGTAAGTTCATTGTTAAAAGAGGAACTGTTGTACACTTTATTTGTGGTATTTTCATCACAGTATGTGGAAAAAATATGACTCCTTTTATTGTATGAAAATATAATCATTTTTCTTTTTTAAATGGAGCTATTTTGCATCAGCTAACAGTGGATGGAAATCTACATTTTTTATAGCCCCTCAGTCAGTCAGTTGTATCATCATAGACTTTCACTTGTAATGGAGGTTTTTTGGTGTACTATTGCTGTGCTCTTCTCCTGTCTTTGTGTGCTGTTGTTGTCCCCAGTTGACTAGTTTACCTCAAGAGGCCTGAGATGTTAATTAAGATGAATCCACCTCCAGTCTCTCCTGTCCCCGCCTCTCTCCCACATCCAGCAGTATTATGCAAATTAACAAAATCTGGCTGCACAGATCACAGCCACCACCATCTCATTGTAATATATAGCCTTTAATAACACCTCGTACACACTCATGCACACAGAAAATCAATATCCATGATTTAATAATGCAATGCACTGATCCAACTGGTTCCAAAGGTCTTATTCCTGACCACCAGAGCATCACCACAACAAGCACCAGAATAATAGATCTTCTGAAAGTGTGCTAATTGAATGTATGCATGTGTGTGTTTCTAATGAATAAATGAGAATAGACATTTTTCATTTCTGAGATGAACTTGGACTTAATAAAGTGGCACACACACACACGCTCAGATACCCTCAGCAGGTAAGTGTAGCTGAGTTGACACTTTGTCAGCACAGTGTAATTTGACATAATGAATGCAAGCATCGTTACTGCTGTTAATTGGCCAGACTAATTATACTCCAAGGATGTCATTAGAGAGAACCTGCCGCTTCACTCTGTGTGTGCCTTAGTGGATGAGTGTGTTTGTGTCAATGAGTGTGTTTACAAGTCAGGTAGGGGCAGACGGTGGGAAAAGTCTGCGATCGGGGTGGAAACAGGAGGTGGCTTGAACACAGGATGGGAGCTGGAGAGAGGAGCAATGCAGGTGGCCAGGACTGATGAATGGAAGGGGGGTGGGTGGAGAAAGGGTACAGTTCAGGCATCATGAAGAGAAATGAGTTTGGATTTCAAGCCAGAAAAAAGGTGCTAAAGCCAGGTGGGAGATTTGAAGAGTGAAAGCCCGACGGGTTCAGGCCATTAGGACAAAACAGCAAACATTTTCATCTCTACGTCTTTGTCAAAGTCAGGTCTCGGTTTTTTAAAAGTGATTACTTTTTCATTTTGGGCATCAAGAATAAAGGTTAAAAGTAAGCATAAATACAGATGCTTGCTTTTTACTGACACTGTTTCACAGGTGCAGAGATGTGCATTGCCTTATTTAGATATTAGATAAAACAGAGTAACTATCATTGAAGCCTGTCATAGTGTTTATCTATTTTCTAGTATGTTTCTCTACCATTTCTCAGACACACACTGCTCCTTGACAAGTCACTGTGTTGTTAACATTCAGTTGTTCTATACTTACCTTGTGTCTGAATTGGCAGTTTCGCTCACAACAGCAGCAGCAGGTCCGTTATACAATTTACAGTAAAAGGATCTCACTTTGAAAAAAACACTCAGATACTCTGCTTGTCGACATCTGCTGCTGCAGCCTGAGCCATTAGTTTCCCTGGAACATATAGACAAGATGTTCCTGTAGTATCACATCACCAAACAGCCATGGATTTCCCTGTTAAAATACTGGAACATGCAATGGATATTACTGTGTTTCCCCTACAAAATCTTACAGCCCTGGGGATACCAGCAGTCAAAACGGGAGGATGGGGTTCACATACTAATGGAGAATACCACTGTTAGTGTAACTGAAAATGTTTCATTAAAACACAACAATCATACAATGTACCAAGCCCTTCTAAATATCACTCTTCCTTTAACTGATGGCAACATTTTGTTTGTTGTATCATTAATACACTGTTCTGAATCTAATCCTTGGACTCTGGCCTGTCAAACATTACTTCATGGAATAAGTCACATACAAATCGCATCTATTTCACATCCGTTCAAGTCTGTGAATAGGCTATCAAAACGCTCGTATTAAATTATATGGCAATACTTAAGGATCCTGTATAAATCTTCCGGCATTGATGCTTTTACCTGACCAGTCTTCTCTTACTCAGCTACCTTTCATTTCTTTGAAAAATATTTTAACAGGCTTATCTTAAGTTGCAGCCAGCGGTTAATACATTACGATGCGTATATAATAATATAATAGCATACCTTGTTTAAAACAGCAAGTGTCAACTTCATTAGCTTATGGTAGGGCTAGGATCAATTACTTAACGTTACATAGCATTGCGGCTGCTGTTCATCATCAATAATGGGTTCAACAAATGATGTTTAGCTAGGCCCCACCTTTCCCTGTCACAGCACCCTGCATGCTGTGTTCATGTGCAGAGCAGATGTCTGACAAAGTAGCCAACCACTGCTGTGCCGCTGGAAGCAGCAGTGTAGGTTCAACTAAGACATTTTGACGTTTTTCATGTGAAAAAATTTAATTTTAAATGTTATTTTGTCTAAATTATTATTGTTGGTTGTTAGCTAAATTCAGCCTACAGCTAATGAGAGGTTAACATGTTAACAGGATGTTCACAATTTACCAACACATATACCTTAACTGGACTTTGCTGTAAATCCTTTCAAATAAACTTGGTGACAGCTTTGTTTTCTGCTCTTTTCCCTGGTTGTGTTATTTTATCTTTCTGAGTGATTTCTGTTGTCCAGGGTCAAGGTTATGACAACTGAATGGGCAGGAATCAGTTACCACTGAAAAAAAACACCTTCAGCAGTAGTTTAAGCCCGCAAGATATGACCCTTCTCAATGTCCAACATATCTCACAGCAAGAAGAAAGAAAGAAATTTTGTAGGCCTACTTTGCATAATAAGACAACTTTGATATCTTCCAGTGATTTTATCATAACACCACCTCAAGAAGCCAAGTCTCACTTATACCAACTAAATGTTTATTGTTGCAATCTCCTCCATTCTATTTTACTTATTAAATTGTGAATTTACCTAGGACCTGTGTATTCCCAAAGGCATAAAATTGTGTTAAAATGACTTAAACTTGATGCTGAAAAGTCACCGTTAGATGCTAGTTAGGTGGGGTTTGAAGTGGCATTCACACCTACCCAATGCAGTATTTCCACCTGTGCAGGAGTCAGACTGAAACTAGCCGTGATGTTCTCTTTTTAGCATTTCATTTGCAACCTAACAATTTTTGACAGTGTGAATCCCAAGTAAAAACCATGAGTGTTACTCTGGAGAGATCGTCTGACAATGTGGTGGCAATAATGGCCAGGGTTTTTACTGCACAGGTGTGTTGTGCAAAATACCTGTCACCCCTGCAATTGACATTTAAATTAGCTATGCAGAAGCGACTCTGTAGTAGGCTGCAAACATATTTACTGATATAAAGTTGGGCTGAAGGAACTAGCGATATTGACCAGTGATTCATTTGTCTCTATGTGAAACTACTCTTTTCATTTGTTTGTTTTTGTTGTTTTCAATGAAAGTATTTTTGTCATTTAAAGGTACCCTACCTCCTGCCTGATAAAAGCTGGGATAGGCTCCAGCTCACCTGTGACCCTGAACTGGATTAAGCGGTACAGTTCTTACAGCAATGTGTCAAAGATAAGTCCACTTTATATTTGCACTTTTTTTGTTTAATACATCCTGAATCATCTTAGAAATGATTTCATATAATTTCTTTTAGTAGTCTTCAGGAATAGTTCTTTGCAACTGCTCTTCTGATCACTAGAGATTGCATCGTCCTCAAATGTATATCAGCTTGCATGAACAAACACCACTTTGCCTGAATAAGGCTAGTTAACTAACAACTAACTAGTTATTAGAACAACGTCTGAGATATGCCAAATTATTGGCTAACAGCCCTTTAGGAATAGGCCACTGGGATTTTTCAAATATTATATTAAATATTACTGTATTATTGTATTAATGCTGCTAATACATACCTAAAGAAATTTGAAACTGTTAAGTCGTCTTCTAAGGGCAGATTCAACACCAGTTTACCCTTTTCTGGGTGACATGCAAGAGTCATTTCTAGGCCAAACAAACACACATTTCTCCGAAGATGGTCAGAGAATTAAAATGTGTAGTACGTGAAAAAAATGTCTTTGCAACCTTAAGAGGTATGAGATAACTTTGTCTGCACTGCACTACACTCGTCTACTTCCTGAAGAATATACTCTGCGTTAAATGACATGCTGCTATTTATAAATGCAATTTTGAAAAATGACCAAACAAGGCTCTTACGCTTAACATGCTGATGCGTCTTGGCTGAAAAGTATCAGTAGAGTATTTACTTAGCAGCCATTAGCTACAACCAAGAAACTTGAGCAAATTCTGAGAAACAATATCGGGAGGGGGGGGGGTCTAGGTCTATTATGGGTAAATCGTGTAATTTCCTAATTCTGATCTTGCAAGACAATCCGTCCTTATCAGTGTCTGATCTCCACATTGGAGGAAAAGTAGACGGAGAAGCTGGAGGCCATCGCACACACACACACACTCACATACACTAAACGGTAGACAGAGGCATGAAATTACAAAGAGGAAAGGGATACAGATAGAAAGGCTGAGAGACTAGTGAGAGAACAAACAGGCCTATCAGACCACAGACCCAGATAACAAGATAAGGCCTAATCAATCAATCCTTGCACACGGAGAAAGATTGCGCTAAGTGGCTCATGAGTCCTGCTGTAAATTAAATCTGCACACTCTTTCAAGTAAGACAGAATGGAAGGAGTGAGAGTTGGAAAGAAAAGAGAAAGAGAGTGGGGGGATAATAGAGGCTAATTTCATCAGCGTGGCCCATGATGAAGCTTTTACACGGTGGTTTGAGAGGCCAAACTAAAAGGCTGGAGGTTTGGTGATATTGAATATGAGTGGTGTGTCATGATTAGATTTGTAAGACGATAGTCAGGAATTAGATTTCAGGGTCTAATGCGGATATCTGAAAGGGTGTCAGATCTTAAGGGTTTGTGTGTGTGTGTGTGTGTGTGTGTGTGTGTGTGTGTGTGTGCGTGTGTGTGTGCGTGTGTGTGTGTGTGTGAGTATTTGAGTGTGGGTGGCTTAAAATCCGCTTCCTGTCGAGAAGAAGCCAACAGACAGGAGTCTAACATACTCTGATTCACTTTAATTCACTCACGCAACACCGCTGAGTATGGGAAATAAAACAACATGAGTCCACGTCCACATTTTGATGAAACAGAAGCGCCAGTGTTCCTCGGCATGGTAAATCAGTATCGCTGGGTTCTCTCTCTCAAATCAAGGTGCCAAAGAGTGTATTTCTTTTGGCAAGGCCTCATTTTTCGGTGACTGGAAAAGCGGCTTCACAAGGCAATAATTAAGACTATTCAAGTGTTTACTCTAACATCTGTTCTGTTTGTGCGAGTGTGTGTGCGTCGACCCTCGCCAGCTTTCAGTATTTATCCAGGGAAAATGGCGAGTCAGCGTACCACCGTTCCAAACATTACCAGAGACAAATCGCCCTGATGATGGACACATGAAGCTGATGTGCGTCCTAGTTTGCCACCGCCGTCTCCAGGATGCTCACAAAGCCAAATGTCTCAGCCAGGCTGTGTCAGTTTAGAAAAGAGAGATCTTACAAACTCATCAGATTCAAAAGCAACGCAGGATTTACTTTACTCAATCACATGTACAGAACTGTTTTTGTAATGATTTTAATTGTAAATATGTGTGTTTTTATCTAAAAGGGAGGTCTCCTCTGACTGTTTCCCCCCTCAGGTGTCTGAGGGATGTCTGCTACTTTATTGGAAAGGTATAAAAAAATTAAGAAATAATGATATAAGGTATTCACTTTTAATGTTATATTGCCAAACCATGTTCAGTACAGTGGTAGAGATGTCACACAAACGCTCCCAGCAAACTCAAAAACATCATGAACACATCCAGAATACTTTTAATACAACCAACACATCCAAATGACAGAAAGGCAACACTGATGCAAAGCAAAGACATGATTGTCCGTACAGACACATGTAGGCCGACATACATGCACAAAAGTCAAGTTGCCGCAGTGTTGTTCAACAGAGCTCTGGTGGGTGGGAGATTCATCAATTTTAATATTCAGAGCAACTGGAAAGTGGAAAACCAGGCCCACACACTCACGCATACACATATAAACTATGAAGATGTTTTTCCATTCGTGTGGTGACAGACAGCAGCTAACACACAACAGATCGCTCCCAGCAGAGAATACAGAGCCCTCCCATCATTAACACCTCCCGCTGCGTATCGCTGGGCTTCAACCGTCTGGGGACACAAAGCCAAGGCGGGGAAGGAACAGGAGAAGAACACTTAGGACACGAACGGAGAGGCGCAATAAATGTGTATCGTGTCTGTGTATCTGTGTTGTGTTTGTGTTGTATGTGATCCCTGTCTCCCAAATGCCTCAACTCGTCTGCTAATTAGTCAGGAGCAATTAAGTGCACTTATACTAACCACACACAGAGGCCGGCTGAACTCACATCCAGGTAAACAAATAACCACAAGCAGAATGACTCACTTTAACTGTATTGATTCATCAAAAGGGGGGAAAAAAAGCCAACAAAGATAAATAAACAGAAACCAGGTAAATGATTGTGAAAAGGGTGGAGTAACAGTAAGGGAGAAGAGAAAGAAAGAAATGAGTCATAAACTGAGAATATAAACCGAGGAAGGAGACAGAGATAATCAAACGTCCCAATGGACCGATTGAAGCGGGGTGGATTCTATCACGTGCTAGCTCTCATTTATATGCTAATTTACACTATTAACAGAGAAAGGGAGACAGAGAATGAAAGGGAAGAGAGGCTAATAAATACCTACTGATTGCAGTTTCTTTAATATTAGCTTTGTCTTAGTAAAAAAAAAAATCTAAACAATCAACCAGCCAGCTGCTACCACCCTGACCAAACGCAAACTGTCTCATATCTTCCCAAGAATTTCAAAAAGTGGAAATAACAACAAGAGAAGTGGATATTTACAATTCAAGAAAGCCAGAGAAAAGCTGTTATTCAATTTACATTAATACTGCAGTCACTTCCTTTCATACAGTATCTCCTTCCTCTCTTTGACATGTGTTTCTTAAAGATACTGATAGCCACATGAGGGCTTCCCCTTCTTTTTGTTCCCTTCTGCTGATGAGCACAATTCAGCATTCTTTATGAATAGATGTAGACTTTATTTATTCTGCATTTAAGAGATTCACAAACTACAGCAGCATTATGAACATAGCTACACATAAACAGAAGCTTCATACATGAGGTAACTCTTCGCCAGTTTGTTGTAGTTAAAAGTCTACTGAGAACAAAAAGCAAACATGCATGAAACAGTATATAAATGAATAAATATCCAGAAACAAAATAACCAAACACATATCAGACAACCGAACATGTAACTGCATGTTATTTCATATGGCTGAGCACAACATACAGTAAAATCCAAGAAAATCGTGATTGTAATCGATCGTAATCATGATCATTCTCAAATTAATTTATCAGAAGATATTTATCGGAGGGTTAGGCTGTTTTTTTCAATGTTTTCATAACTTGTGGTGCATTAACCAATCCACACAGCAAAACTCAGCTGGGAGGACATGTGAACTGCACATAAAACAGTTTCAGACATCCAGTAACTTTAAACCGAGAACATTTCGGTAGGAAACAACGCTCAGCTCAGTTTTTCACTCTACATCAAAACAACAATTTGAACCTTTTTGCTTTTATGGATCAACACATAAAGAAAGTTTAGAGCTATACGTCTCATCTCTGTATTTTGTGACAGATAATTCAAGTTCTTCATAACTGAGGTCAGTGGAAATATTCCCCATCACATGTCCTAAATGAATCTCAAACACAGAAGTGTTGGAATCATGTTATTGTCTATATCTTTTCTTGATTCACAGAAACATCAGTATCCATCCGCAAAGGAGCTTATAAGTGCAAACAGTATCCACACACACACACACACACACACACACACACACACACACACACACACACACACACAAGGATCATTACCATGACACCTTGTCACAGATACTTAGAGAAACACAGAGAGAGACCTGAACAAAAGTCATTCAATGATTTTCCCGCATGTCACCACCGAGGTGGTTGTGCATTTCTACTGTGTGTGTGTAATTGTGTGTGTGTGTCGCGCTGGTAGAGACCACATGCAAAGGGTTTCCACGGGCAACATCCAGAGGTTCTTCAGGGGCTCCCCAGGCTGTGATTGCTTTTCCAGTGGCGGCATCACAAAGACACGCTTATACAGCAAAATAACAAAAACAAATGAAACTGCAGAGGTTCGGCAGCAACCATGTCATTCCACCTTGTGTAAGTTGGCAGGAAAACACCAAAAATTACTTTGCTATGGATTCCATACACATTAAACTCCTTTCTCCTTATTCAGGCAAAATAGTTCTCGACCATAACCCATTATTTTCAGTTCCCCCCCCCCCCCAAGTAGAAAATATTGTTTTGCTGTGTGTAAATACAAAGTATTGTATCAGAACCATCTGCAGATGGATTTTACTCTCCGTTAGTCAGACTACAGAATGAGATTACAACGCAAGAAACTTTCACTTGTGGTAAATTTTTGACCTCTCAAGGCTCACCTGACCCTTACAGTCCATCAAAATTCTGTGAGAAAGTCGTGCTGCTTATGTCCACACATTAGAGCTGGTCGGGAAGATTATTTCACACAAACCCAGAAACAAAACGATTCCTTGACAGAATTTTAAAGTATAACAATTAAAATAAATATTTATATTCCCACGACTATTCACAGACACAAAGACTTTTGTTGTCAATTCACTGTACGTCAGAAAAAACAGGAAATGAAATGCTGTTCTCTCTCATTTCCAACAAAAATGCTGAGGGATAGTTTTAATGTTGGTGCAGAAAGAAGCATGGATTCATGAATGAATAAATAAAAGCACAAACCTAAGTTTCCACTCCTTCGTTTGTGTTGTATGCCTTTGTCCATCTTTTTCTTCTCATTTTTTAAATGGATGCTGGTGAACGTTTAATTGCCACCGCATGGCTACACTTCAAAGTTTTACCATCATATTTTTCTTTTGCTGATGTTGATTCATGAGAGAAAGTATTTGTAAAATTAGGGTCGGCTTTACTTTCCGTTTATCCTGAAATTGCATTTACCCCTCGTTTACTGTCTGATGCTGTTTGCATGTGATGTATAAAAGGTATTAGAATCTAAAAAGCTCCATTTTAACTTTCAGTCAGCAGGAACACCAAAACATGTAAATAATAAATCATGTTGTTCTTTATGATAACAGTAAGGATGATCGATGGGCTGAAAAACTAAATAATATTTCATTTGAAACACATTACAAAAACTGTTATAGTTAGGAGCAGTTTAACATTTAACGATGAAGGACCCGAGAACTAGATATGCTGTCATACCGAAATTTCATTATTAGAAATGACAATTCAAACTTTTGGTCTAAACCAACCTTTCATATGTTTTATAAGTCACCAAAATATAGAGTGTAAATGAAAATATCCAGTAGATCGAAATTTGTGATATTAATTGTCATTACATTTCCCATTCAGAACCTTTTAATGAAAGACTTTTGCCAAATAAATAATTTGTTGAAATTCATGTTAAGTTTGTTTATATGATAATTGGCTTTATAAATTCAGACTTTTTCTTTTCGTTGGTCTTGTGATGCACTGGTTTGTGTCTGAAAGCGATGATTATGATATTATGCAGTTTTGGGGGGACTGGAAACAACCATTTCTGTTTAAAAAGGGGAGACAAAGGATAAATACAACCAATTTCACTTCAAAACTTTGCTAGATCATCACATACATTAAAATAACAACTAAAGTTTAAATGATCCAACAGAAAACTTACTTTGGCGAGTTTCTGCCCGACATGCCACAATTAGATGCAACACCAGAGGGGAAAAGACATAAACCTAAAGTTATGAATAAAAAGAGGAAGACAAGTTGAAAGTTGAAATGCAAATGCTAGTAATTTAAATCCTTCTGAGTACATACGAGTGATTTGTACAAAGTGTGGCAAATTATGAACAGAGCCTCTTTTTTTAACCTTAAAAGAGCAATGAAAAGAACATAAAGGCATGAAAAACAACAATGCCAGCAAGATGGGAGCAGCAACGCTTATGGCGAGTTTACACAACTTTAACAGGCATCAAACAGATACGAGCCATGAATGCTTCAATCACATTATGTCAGAACAGAGTGAGACTCACAGAAGCTCACTAAACTGTATGAAAGTCTGTGTGAATAATGTGTAAGGGCCCAGTGTGTTATGTAAATGAACCACCTCAAAGGTTTATTTAAACCCTGGTCTCCCACATTATGACGGCACCTTATTGAGTCGACTTCAAGGCACATTTTTAGCCCCAAAGATAAACGTGTTCCTAAGTTTTGCAGAGACATGATTGATTCAGACACAGCGGTACAGTGATGGAACATTTTATCACGGTTTCAGGAAGGAATCAACAAACATTTTCACACATAACAACAGGAACAGATGTTGCCTTTAGAGAGAGAGAGATTACACCGTCTTTCACACTGAAAGATATATAGTAAAAATAAAAAACAGCAAGAGGAAGCTAAAAGTCCACCCCTCTGTTCTTTTCGACTTTATTATAATATTTTTCCATCCTGTAAAAGGACGAGCAAACTGTAGCAGTTAAATCTTTGCTGTGCTTGAAAGCTTTGTCGCTGTTTTGTGTGGTCTGTTTCCAGCAGCAGCTTTCGTCATTTTTCTGTATTTGTGCTCCCTCACCTGTAGCTTTTAGAGATAACGTGATAAAACCTGAACTACCAGCAAGAAACATAAACACAAACAAACACAAGAACATGTTTTTAGAATGTTCCACGTGAATATCTGTTTTACAAGCCTTTATGCACCAGAGAACTTGAAGATGCCAGCCTAAATTTCTATTTCTTTTATCTCAAAAACATGTTTTTTTTTCTCCCCCTGTTTTATATGTCCATTTGGCACCGTTTTCATTTGGTAAAAAAATAAACATAAAGTTGTGTGCGGTTGCAGCGCTCATTGCAAAAAGGGGAAAAGGTGGAATATTTCTATTTAAAGGGTGTACACAGAACAGCTAGCTACACAAACACAGAATACAACTACAACATTATGGCTGGATCAAATGTGGACAGAACTGATTTTAAAGTTTTTTATGGTTTGTTGTGAGAAAATAAGTTGACTATAGTCAGACTATAAAATGAGATGGACATCGCTCTCAGGTCAAAATGTTTTTAGTTTTCACAGGTTTTGCAAAGAACAACAAAACAGAGCTCCATCAGCTGAAATCAAGCTGCTCTTTTTTGTTTATTCTTGACCAAACAAAAAGAAAAAGAAGTGAAAATGAAATTCAGTACATATGGAAAAGCATGAATACTACTACTACTAAGTTTGAGGAAAAAAAATGTGTTGTGAGCCAAACTCTACAACTTTGTAAAAAGAAAGGCAGAGAAAAAAAATATCTACCAGCTGTAGACACAGGTCTGCTGACCCTTCAAGCTGTAATTTAAATATACCAACATGAAGACACATGCTGCCTCCTAGTGGTTATACAGAGACTCAGCTCCTACAGTGTAACCAGGGGATAGCAGTAAATTACTGACAAACCTTCATCCCGCTACCCTCAATAACTAGTAATTTTGTATTCAAATTTTATTAAAGTAATATTTTATATAAATCAATGCAACATATAAATTAAAATTCAAATGTACTTTTATAGCACATTAAAGACATCATCACAACAACACCTGGAGTCACAGATACAAATATTCACAAATTAAAATAAATTACAAGCCAAGGAATACTCCATTTAGCTGGCATT
The DNA here is from genome assembly GCA_037177115.1 of Craterocephalus stercusmuscarum. Classification (NCBI taxonomy): domain Eukaryota; kingdom Metazoa; phylum Chordata; class Actinopteri; order Atheriniformes; family Atherinidae; genus Craterocephalus; species Craterocephalus stercusmuscarum. The sequence continues at coordinate 17,763,315 of JBBDHI010000004.1, read as the reverse complement.
GAGTATCAGGGAGAAAAGGTGCGTTTTCAGATCAGACATGAAGTGGTCCAAAGACCGAGCAGAGTCGAAACACACGGTTTCATTGTCTGGGTCACAGGAAAAAGTGCTTTCATCTCTGGTTTTCAGCCTGGTTTTATGGACAGCCAACATACCTCTAAATACCTGTACAGCCATCATAGCCCAGGCAAGCTGTTTTGTCTAACTATATTCCCACTAAAATTACAAGTTCTATATCATAAAATACCACAGAGATCAGTGCGATCAATTTAGACTTGTGTTTTATTGATACATTCATTACAGTAATTAAAATTCTGGCACGTTTGTCCGGTCACTAATCAGACTGTTGCGTGTAAAACCAAGAGGAGGACATGAACATATATACAATGCTGCTTACATGTATTACCTTCTAGCTGGGTTACAGTGAGTGTGTTAGATGAAAACCCAGATAACGAGAGGTCACCTCAGTGCCTCCACGGCCTGATTTACACATGATGGCAAACACCATGCAGTTCATTCAGCCGAATATATAATCAACAGAAAAACAGTCACAGATCCAAGTCCAATGTGGACCACATGTGGCATTTCCCTCCATCACAGACAGCTAATCAATAAAATACATGAAACTTATGAGTCACATGACACAACCCAGACTCATTCTTTTTACTTGAGTCAACTAAAAAATACAAACTCTCTCTCTATGTTCAAGTTACTGAGGAGAAACATCAACCAGTGAGACAAAGACCGGATCAATGAGATCATTGGAGTTCATTAGAGATCTCGCTTCTTTCTGTCCTCGTCCCAGACTGTATGTTTATCTGATTAAACCAGTTATTCCCTCTGTTTGTTGTGTTAAAAAGGTGGAAGGACTGCTCATCTGCTTCATTCTTCCAAGATTTTTGGTTGGGCACCATTAGTCTAAAAAAATTATATTAAAAAAGTGGCGTTCTGAGTAAAATGAGGGATGCGTTTATCCTGCATAAAAATGCACACAAAACATGGTTATAATGGACAGCAACAACAAGCACAAGTGGTTTCGTAGCCTGGTCAGAAACACGAGCAGCAGGCGGCTGTCTGACCTCCGTAATGAATCGTGTTCTTTTAACTCCTATTAGCATCAGTGTTACTGTATAAAAACTAAATTTCACTGAGATGCACAACTAAGAAGATGTAAGGAGACAGCAAGCAGTGTGTGATGGCATTAAGTTTGCAGATTAAGACTAGAAGGAGATTATAAGTAAACAAGCAGAGCACTGAACTCAATCACACGAGGGGGGAGTCATTAACCCTCCAGTATCATCTGGATGTGTACGCTTGTCTAAATATTAATTGTGTGTGTATGTTTGTGTGTTTTGTCGGCAGGCAGGAGAAATGTCAGAACTTGACTGATGCAGTCGACAGAGGGAAGGGCGTTTTTTTTTATAAGCAGCACTAAGGATGACAACTCCGGCACACATGCGCCTGCACATGTGGTTTACACCGACACACAGTGTCCGTGTCATCTAATGAATCACGCGCTGTACACGCTGACAGTAAGCAGCAGAAACATCAAAGACAGACACGGCGGTGTGATTGCCGAGCATCATCTCTCCTTCTTGCTTCCCCAGCTGAACAGTTTGGACTTTTTCTTCGGTTTGTCCTTTTTAATGTCTAGGAAAGAAAGAGGAGAAGTCCACATGTGAAAAAACTAGCACAGGACGGTACACAGGATGAGAATAAACTGTGAAACTTTGGCGTTAACTTTTTGAATTTATTAAACTGAAATGGCTAATCTTTAGCCCACGGTTGGGCATTCATTCGCTGAAACATAATGACCTTTCACTTAAGTTCAGTAAATCTCCTCAATTTCAGCTCTGCATCCCTGATCATGAATTGCAAATGAAGTCAGCTTTAACTCTGTTCTATCACAGGGTCAAATTAGGCGGCTGCATTATCCATTTGTCTAACACCAACACTGCTGACAAAGAGGGGGAGCATTTTGTTTGATGCTTTTTCCATTAGCGGATATGAGATCAAATGAGATGAAAACATCACCCAATGGCACCCTTAACATTGCATTACGAACTCACACACACAAGCGCGCACGCAAGCGTCCAGAAACCACAATGAGAATTCCATCGACTTCAATTAGAGACAAACATGATGGAAATTTCCAGATATTTCATCATTTGTAAGCCAACTAAATTGTTGTGACACGGAGGTTGTGATCACTAATGAACAGGATGGAAACAGGAGGCAGACGCAGCCACCTGTGGAGGTGGTGGAAACACTCACTGAAATTCATCATCATCTTGTTTAGCTGCTCATCTTCCTCTTCCTCCCTGAGAAAATTAAGCAAAAACAGGAAAAAAAGCAAACAGATTAAAAACTCTCCGTCTCCATGTTTGCATGTGCTTTTACTGAGGTGGACAAACTCGATCTCATTTGGGTCGTTACTGGTATTTGGGCTTCAATCTTCAGTCATTATTAAATTGAAGTCTGCAGCCTGCGGCGCGTTTACCATCATCACTCAGCCCTCATGAGGAAGAACCACTTATGAGAAAATAGCAAACTCACACCTCAAATAAATGTTAAAGCAACTTCAGTAAAAAAAAATAAATAAATATTATATTATAGAAAAAAAAAGTATTTTATAAAATATAGTTCTTCCCATCTGAAGAATATGATCACATGCAGGGTGTCTGCTCAATGTAGCATGACACTGAACAGCTATGATTCAAAGCCTATTGGTATAATCCTGAAATACTAACTGTTAAACTGTCAAAATCAATGAAAAGCCTGGTCAACATATATAATTATTAAGTTTTTTGGAAATATTGATGCCCAGCAGTAAGGTGTCCAGTATATCTGCCGACTACCTGAGGGACTGAGCTGATCGGTGGGAGGATGCTAAGTGCATTTTGTTCTGAAAATGATGAAGGGCTAAACTCCAATG
>JBBDHI010000004.1:17726778-17742132 GCA_037177115.1 Craterocephalus stercusmuscarum | reverse complement strand
TGTGTGAATCCTGTATGTAAGTGCAGCTACAGTTAATTTGCGCTGAAATAATGTAGTCTGACTCAATCTAATCATCTTTTTTTTTGTAATTTCAGAATTCCTGAAACCAGGAAAGACCGTATCACCTATAGTGTATGATGTCATTGAGGCGATACAAAAAGGGGGCCATGAATGTGAGATGTCTTCAGACAAGTCGGGTTTCAGTGATCAAGAGGAAAGAGGAGATATTTCTGAAGTGGAAAAGGAAAATTTACCCCACCAGGACCACCCTACTGCTGATGTTCACATCCCAACAGAAGCAGCACATCCACCCAACCAGGTACCGCTGACTGAAAAAAGATTTTGTCAGTCCCAGCCCTGATTTTTCTGGCCAGGATGTCAAAAAAGTTCAAAAGATGTTAAAAAGATGTATCAAAAGTTCTGATTCAGTTTGTATGGGCAGTTTGATACGCACAATATTTTTTTCATAATATACAAGTGTTCGTAAAAATATGACTTGTATGATTATTATTTATTTTCTGCTTATTACTACATGTAGATGTATACATTATATCTGTAGTATTATTTCATACAAATGATCCTTTGTTGGTCTTTTTGATGGCTTACAATGTGAATAAAATCACTGAAATTCTGTTAACCTTCAGGCCCAATATTGTAATATTACATTTTTCTAAAAACTTACAAAAAAAATCAAAAGTGGAAAAAACACTGATTTATAGGCTTCCTATGAAAACATCTAAAAGGTCTGAGGGGTATGCAGGGTGATTTGGGCTGCAGCACACAAAAGAGTGCACCATTTACAGCTAAATGTGTGAGGAAAACGTTTAGACCTAATACAGAATAGCAAGTTAAACAAACATTCAAGCTGTTAACACCTTAGAATGGTGACTTCAGAAGTCAGCTTAACTGAATGAATACCTCCAAGTGAACACAGGTTAAACAGCATTTCTGTCTGTTTTAGCTGAGCTCGGTTAGCTGACTTTTCCTATGGACAATGTTTATAATGACACATTATTGATTACTTAACTGGACAACAGGAAGGAAATCTCTGTTAAAAACTTTCTGGAAAACATATTAGGAAAGTATTAACAACAAGTAATAGATCGCTGGTCTTTTCAAGTCATTTACTCACTTGTGCTGACTCATCATATTCCTGCCTTTGACTGTGTCACACTAGCTGGTTCTATATTTAAACTGGTTGAACCAATATTAATGGTGTAACGCTCAGATGTTGCCTCCCTGACAGCTGCAGAAGAACAGGTTGGAGAAGTTAAACATGCATCACGTAAACTGTAATGAATTAAAACATCAGGGACTTTAGCAACTTTGACATTTGGAAGACATTTAAATTATCTGTGATGAGCAAATTATTTCATGAGTTTAAACGCACAACAAAAGTCATTAAACATATTTACTTTCACTGGCATACGGTTGAGTAGAGGCTCCCCCCCTTTTCTCCCCACATTGACTTCTATGTTTTTTTACTTGTTGCTTAAAATGTTCATAGTGTTTTTCTTGCTTTTATCATTTTAGAATATGTAAAACAGTTCGGTGGGCCTAAGGGCTGTTTAAATTTGCTCTATAAATAAACTTGACATTGACCTGAAAACCCATCTCAACACATCTTTTCCTACATGAGCAATCTAAACATATTTACTAAACAACCCTCGGGGAAAGATCTCTTCAAAAACATCAGTTTGTTCACTTTTAGTAGCACATAGTTTCATTCATGGCTTCCACATCTTTTGCATAAAATATCTTCATAACTGATAACATTTGGCCCACATTCCCATTAGGATGAGCTCCGAAACTCGTTTTCCTGTAGGTGTATTCATTAGAGTTAAAATGTATGTCAAATGTTTTTCTAGATATGGTCAATATTTGTAGTTATTCTGTTTCTACTGTGACTAAATGCACTCAGCCTCATCCATGTTTAGTGCTCACTTGTAAATGTTATTTCAATTATTAGTAAGCTCGACCAAGCTTATGCTAATTTCTGCATCATCACAATTAGCATGCTAAAGTTAGCACTTATCCAAAAAAATACTCTGTTTTGTAGAGCTGTTTATATTATCGTAGTAAAAATCTCTCCCATATAGAAACCAAAGATCAAGCATTCGAAGAAATAAGATACAAGTATGACACAACACCACAGATTTTACATGCATAGGTCTTTATTTAATCTTTGGTAGACACCAAGTGATCCATAATGCGAAGACTAGAAAGGATCTCACAAAACTGGCAATTTAACAAAAAAGAGTGAACAGAAAGGAGCACATACACACACAGGGACACACAAAAGAGCTGTGAAAAAAGGAGCATTGTGTTGTTTCTTTGGACGGTCCCGGGCCACTAACCCAAATGTTAAAGCAACACTTCCAGCCAGAGAAGTAAGAAACTGAACAATGAAACTGCTTTTAGCCTTTTTATGACTCCCAGAACTTTCTCACACAATACCCGCTTGTCAAAATGATTGAATACAACTTTAAAACCCAAAGTGAACATTTTGGTTTAATGAGGCACATTGTGCAACTTTACTTTAAAAGTAACCAACATAAACATCAACTTCACACGAAAGCTCCGAAACATTTTAACCCACACACCAAACCACCTTCAGCTTTTGAAGATCCCCTAAAACACACTTGTGCACATCAGACAAGTACAGAATCCCCAGAGTGTCTTGTTCTTTGCTCCTCGCTCTACATGCCAACCATACCCCCCCCCCGGAAAAAAACACTAAACACACAAATACTTAATCCTCTAAAATCCAGACAGGAAATGCCCTCGTCAGTAGAGCAGAATGCTTTTGACAGACCCCCACTGCTGTCTCCTCCCCCTCTGCTGAATGATGCATGTTCTCCTCTTCAAACTCCCATCTGGAAACAATTAGTCTGTGAACACACTCACACACACACACAGCCAATGCAAACATGTCAATTGCAGGTCTAGTTTATCAGTAATATAAGCCTACTATCGAATGTGGTATCAGTCAAGAGGTTTGCTTTCACTTTCAGAGGCGTGTGCATAGTTGTGTGCAGTTTGGAGTCATGACTCATTAGATCCAAAAAATCCCTGGCTCTGTATCAGAGCTTCTCTTTAATGTAGTTTTCTGGCTTGCATCTAAAAGGAGCTCACCCTGGAGAGTTATTCAGATTTAAAGGACAGTACGGGGTTTAAACAGGAATCCTGAAGTTTCACTACCTCTACTTGTGCATTAAATCCATAGAGGCGTAGCAAGCTTTTCAAGAGAGGTTCTTGTTTGTTCTTGTAGTGCAAATCAAATAGTTTTAGTGTTTCTTGAACTTTATTTAGGGAAATGTAAGATCTCCAAGGGTCATTAATGCCACATGTAATGTACTTCTAAGTAACGCAACGTGTTCACACATGCGTGTGACCCTGCGCCGCCACATCCTTGTTTTTATTTGTCATGAGGACAATAATATAATCATAGATGCTTTTAAATGTCAAACTATTTAGACAGAGCTAGAATACCAATAAAATTAAATCCCTCATAAAAGAGATTAAGACTTAAAAGGGCTTTATTTTCCCCACACCTGATTTAGCAACTTTTAATACTTTAAGACCTCGCAGACACCGTGAAGGCACCGATTAGTCCTCAGATGACCCATGTGTCCTTAATGACAGACATCATGACTCCTGTCTACAAACAACTGGGTTTAAAGAGGAGGAGACTGTGGAAAAGGAAACACTGACACACAAGCTGTCTCATATGTTGCCCAACAATTGCACCATTTCAACACTGCAATAGGGATTACAGAAACTGGGCAAAACATTAACTTCACAGCTTTAGTCTCTATCAAGAGTCATTTCCTCATGAACGACCATAAACCGATGTTTCATTGGTATTTCAGAGCTTCAACAGCTTAAAAATAAATCATATGTTGCTGTGGAGGAAATGACAATGTTAAAGGATATAAAGAAAATACTGAAAAACTGCCCCCCCTAGAGTCAAGAGCACAACTATACACATGATTAAAAATCTAATTTATTTAAAGAAAATGTCATCACATAAAGGACTCCAATTTACAAGTTAAAAACTTCCACATAAACCAGTCTTTGCTTTGAAACTGGACATGCTGTTTCCCTTAAAAGATTTTGAAAAAAAAGTGGTTCCTTCATGTCAGCACTTAAAAAAGTGTAAAACAACGTTTGATAAAACACAGTGAACAGCCGGCGTCCTGTTAGTTTAACAAGCAGATGTCTTCAGAGGTTTAAAAGTGAACGAATGAAAAATGTTTCGCGTATTCACACACACACACACACACAGGCTTTCTGAAGGTATTACCCAATTGTCAGAGATTACTGACTAAAAGACAAAAAAGGAAAAACATTAAAGCAGAACAGCGTTCAAATCTTAGCTTGAAAATTACATGGAGAAGTGTTTCTCCTCTTGTATAAACACCTGTTGTTGAGCTTTGACACAAAACTGAACACAGATGGGAAAAATCAGGCATGAATTAAAAACTAACAGCAACCATAAGGCACCTCTGCCTAACCTCCCCATACAGCAGCAACAACAGTGCAAACCAGCCTGTAAACTCCGAAAAACAAACTATATAATATATTACATCATAAACTATAGTCAGATTTGGTAGACAGACAATCATCCTGCTTGTTTATTGCACATTATCTTTCTGCTGATGAACAGTTTAAAATAACAAAAGAATCAAGTCCTGATTAATTTAAAAAGTTGCAAAACCGAGTGAAACCAGCTCAGCTTTGATGATTTCTCACATTAAAAGCAACATCTCAGCCACTGCAGATCAGAGAAGCATCCGCAACCCTTTCGCTTTTCCATTTCACAAAGAAGCTTTTCTCTTATCTGAAGCATGCAAAGTCTGTTTAAATCAAGCTGAAAACACACGTTTGACTCCTGAATTCCTTTTCTTCCACATCTGCTGGACATTGGCTCTGTACTCCAAAGCATATAAAAGGAAACAAAGGCAGCAAGTGTTTTTTTGAGGGAAGCAGCATCGGTGGCAGCATCTTGTTATACCGACTGTGGCGCAGAGGGAAAGGTGTACAAGGTCTACAATGAATTCAGATGTGGCCTTAATTGAATACAGATATTTAGAATGCTTTGAAAATACGGACCGGAGGTTTACCCTCACAGAAAGCGAAACACTGCGCTGGGTAAAAGTTTCCCAGCTGGCATCTCCTTTGAGAGCCGGTGTTTGGCAGAACAGAGCCAATAACATGAAAGCGTTGCTATCCCAGCACTGACACAAAGCAGCCAGTTTGACCAGCTATAAATCATTACATCCAGCTGATGGTGAAATTCTGAATGAGGCTGAGGCTCAGATCCGCTACAGTCAGCACCTGCACGGGACAAAGAAAAGACATCATTAAAACCATTTTACATGGAAAAAAAAAAGACAAAGCATGTTTTTAGGTTCAAGTGCTCTAGATGTAAACTTTCAGCTTATTTTCTGGCATATAAAAAATATGGCATTCTGTATAACCGTGTAACTGAACGATACTCAGTTACACATCCTTCAGAAGCACTTCAGTCAAACACCCCTCAACACTTTGTCTAGAAGAGATAAAGGCCCAGATGGCTCAAAACTTTCTCAATCTAAATGGAAAACAAGCCTTGGTCATGTTGCTTAATGCTTCAGACTGCTACCAAGAAAAATGATTTGAGTCTCTTGTAACAAAACTCCTCATTTTTGACAATGTTTTTCTTTTGGCAAACAAAAATCAGAATTCTTTCCAAGGTCAGGTCCTTTCTTTCTTTCCCAGATTTCGAGAAGGTTATTTATGTATTTATTTCTTTAGGACTTGACAACTGTGACAGCCTCTCCATCACACTGCTGCCTGCAGGTCAACTGGCACATCAACCCTGTTTTGGCTTTTTGAACCCTGTTCGCTCATGAGTTGATATTTAAAATAAGTTTCTAATTTTTGCAATCTAAAAAAAGTATTCCTACTTTATGTAAGCAGTTTAATCCACCAAATAAATATAATCAAAAGACTTTTGTTACAATCTCATTATTTAATTTGGCTCAGATTCTTGACGTCAGGCAGGAGGAAAAAAGAAGCTATTAAATGGTTCTTGATGATTAAATTAAACCGATGAGGAGCAACACACAATGCAACTCGCTCCAGCTCACATCGAGCCAAACCAGACGTCCTCTGCTGGCTACGCTGCAAACCGAACCCAACTTATAAACCAAATAAGCTGCTTTGATAAAAAGTTGATTATATGATTTATTATTTTCTTCACTGCACCTGAGTTATACATTTTAAAAAGAACTTGTGACTACTTTACTTTCCATCACTCATGTTAAAATGGCTTCTCTCCTCACCTGGTTGGTTCTGTAGGTAAATGGAGCATCTTTGGAGTTCACCGTCACTTTGCTGGGCTTCTCCTTGACACCATAGAAGGTGACAGAGTCAACAGATATGAAGGAGCCCTCTGTGTCGCTGTGAAGAACCTGGGAGGTCATTGTGTTCTAAAAAATAAGAGAATAAATGGAAGTCAAGCTGCACTGTGGATTTAATAAATACTGCTTCAAACGGAACATAGCAGTGCTTGTTCATTTAATAACGCTTCATGTCTAGAGACTCAATTTTCCAATTTTGTTATTGGTTGCATAGTGCACAAGATTAACCATCAGATCGTAAGTGTTGTTTGTAAAAATGTTATCCCCGCCTCAGTTTAACTGTAAGCATCAGAAATCAGAGTAAGGCTGAGGATAAAAAAACAATTATAACTGAGCAGGAATTTAATAAAACTCTAATAATCTGACAAAGTGGACAAGAGCTAGGCAGAGACGCAGGGTACGCGGAGCAGCAGCACCTGAGCAACGCTGAAGACGACATAAGTGTATTTATTGCTCTCGTAGGTGTCGATGTTTTCGCCGTCATCCCAGAACAGATCTCCGCTGGCTGAGCCGTCGTCGGAAAGCGCCGAGACCAGATGGAGAGGCTGGCCGCTGCTCACCCACAGAGTCAGGTTGGGCACCTATTCAGACAGGAACATTTTCGCAGAAATTCATCATATAAAAACTGTAAACTTTCCTCTGAAGAGGCTTTAAATCACTTTGGGCGTTAAAGGAGGAAAACAAGAACCCCATCGTGTTAACTCGGCTGATGCAACTTTGTACCTGTGTTGGTATGACCGAGCCCTCACGCAAATGCAGGTTAATCTTATCTAGTGGAGCATGGAGTCGAAGCTCTTCACCTTTGCTGTGCACAGCGTCGCCCTGGAGCAAATAAAAGACGTACACACAAGTTTCTACGTACCCTGTCCCAACCAGTTTGTTTCTCTTTCCTCCAACACGGTTTGCTTTTGTTTAAAATCAGTCTTACCGTGTAGTAGTCATACCACAGACTCTCTGGGAAGTAACCATCCACAATGTTGACTCCTGGATCCAGGACTGGTGTCACTAATAAACTCTTCCCCCAAAGGAACTGTCTGTCAATCGCATAGGTTTTCACATCTTTTGGGAACCTAAAAGGTGGACGGAGCACAGGGAGGATATGCAGAGTTTAAAATAAACACCCACAGCCAAAACGTCAAGACAAAAATAACCTGTTTACACAGAAAAGAAAGAAAAGACAGTCATGAAAATGGTCACTTACTCAAACATTAGTGGCCGGGCAACGGTGTGTCCGTGCACATGTGCATGATGAAAGAGAGTGTAGAGAAAAGGGAAGAGGGAGTACCGCAGTAGCAGGGCCTGTTTCATGGCGGTGCGGGCAAACGGGCTGAACGCTGTCGGGTCTTGCGGCTGAGAAAACGTTTCAACAGCAGTTTAAAAACTAGGCTTCTTCTGAAAACAAAATGTAAATTCAAGTCTAAATCTTTTTTTTTAGAAATCTAAAATCGTATGCCAGTGGAATTTCATGTCAGCGGACCACACTCACATTCATGTCAATGGCGTTGTGGTTTCGAGTGAAGGGATAGAAAGCGCCCAGCTGTGTCCAGCGGATGCACAGCTCCTCCTCTGGCTGCTCACTGAAGCCACAGATATCTGCTCCCACCAGAGGGATTCCCAGAAGGTTAAAGGTCAAGATACCTGAGGAAAGGTACAGGTTCAGAACCGGAGATATAAAAACGACTGAAGGTTGGGCGTTTTGGATTTTGTGGCAGCTGAAGGGACAGAAACATGCGAGTTATGCCACAATTTCCTTTTAAGGATGATTTGATGAGCCTTTTACCTGCAATAGATGTGTAGAGGTCTTTCCACTGGCTCCGGTTGTCTCCCAGCCAGTGACCGGAGTACAAGCCCTGACTGGGGAAGGTGGAGCGTGAGATCACAAAAGGTCTTTTTGCCAGGATCCGCTTCAGAGCGCTGGACGATACAACAGAGAAGAAGAGAAAAACAACAAGCTGAAGGTGCAGTGAAGAAAAACAATGACGTAAATTGTTTTTTTTCAGTGTTTGCTCTCTGCAGTCTGAGATTCTGTTTTTAAAGTCGTCACCTTGCAGAGGCTTTAGCTTCCATGAGTCCATACAGACCGTGCAGGTTATAATGCAGGGACTGTTTCTGCTGTGCAGAGGCGCACACAGTTTTGGCCCTCAGTAAATCTCCCAGCACACCTAAAAAAAAAGAGGATACATTTTGCAAATTATATGCATCGTTTCTAGTTTTTTTTTCTTTTTATTTTTATCTACTGTTCAGTTAAACATTGTGAACCTGGAGTATAAGGTGGATTTTCAAGATTGTTTGACGGACAGCCATTGGTTGATCCATCCAAGAAGTTTGAGGGCTCATTCATGTCCTGAAACAAAATGGGACCTCATCAGGGAGGGGATGTCATTAAATTCTTTAAAACTCATCATCTCCTCTTCCCTTACTTACAATCCATAATCCATCAAATGGCACCTTCTCATAGAACTTCTGAAGGTTTTCGTACCACCATTCATGTGTCGCTTCATCAGAGAAGTCAGGATATGCGGTCAGACCGGGCCACACCTGGAGAAAAACTCTTTCAATCCTGGATACAACTTTGTTATGTTATGAATGCAGCCTTTACATGAAATTTGGGGATAGCACTTTGTCCTCTTATTCCATAAAGGTCTACCCGGTGAACGTTATTATTTCTTTAAGATAATCTGACTGGAGAAACATGACCAGCTGATGCTAACATCCAACTTCTGGCTCACCTTCCCAATAAGTGGTTTTCCTTCTGCGTCTTTTATAAAAATTCCTCTCTTGAGTCCCTCATCAAAGGGCCAGTATGAACCCTCAGGCTGTGTACTGCTGATACCTGGGTCCTAAAAAATATATCAAAAGGTTAACAAGAGACACCAAACATGTGAATGTATGTAGAGACTTATACGTACCAGGATCATGACGTAGGTTTGGTTATGAGCATGAAGGTCCCTGACCAGGTCAGGCAGCGTGTCAAACTTTGCTGAATCATAAGTGAAATCCATGAACCGATCCATGTAGTCAATGTCATTCCACTGCACATCCTGCAATCAGAACAATCAGAGCTTCTTACAAATGTATGCTGATAATCCAATAAAGCTCACAGAGTCTACACATCCTATGGTTGACTTAGTTCTTGTGATATCAGACAGTTAGTCTGACTATAAGTCTACCTGTCAGAATTACTGGTGTTGCAGCCTCAGTGATGGGTAGGCTTACATCTGATGGCATAAGAAGTAAATCAACCAAACTTATGCTGAGTTCTTAAATGTTGCTTTAAGTCAGAAATCTAATAACTTTGTGATGTGAATGTCTTTCCCCATGTCTGAAATCAAACCACTTATTAAGAGAAGAAAAAAATCTGACATGACAGAAAAAAAATTGTTTGAAGTTCAACACGTACTGCAGAATCAAGTCTAAAATAAACCAAACAGCAAAAATTACATACATACATAAAAAAAAGATTTAAAAAAAAAAAACACACACACAAAATTCTAACATGCCATGAAAAATTACCTGAGGTATTCCATAATTTCTCAGGTTCTTGACAACTTCCCAGGTAGAATTACTGGTGTTGTAGCCCCAGCGGCACAGATGGTATCCCAACGCCCAGTAGATGGGCATTGCTGGGTATCCTGTGACAAGACGTGCAACACAAAGCAGCACATCATCTCATGACATAAATCAATTTTATCTAAAAAAACAAACGTTGTCATACAGCAACACATCAGATTATTTAACAAGTTACACGAGATAAACAGTATTATCAGTTACAAAGTACTGAAAAGCCTTTAAGGCAACTCCTACTGACCTATAACTTCCACGTACTGTTCTATCACTGAACCAGGATCAGGACCAAGGAAAACATAAAAGTCAAGTATTCCACCAATAGTACGCCAGGTAAGAGCTGGAGCAGGCTGGAGGACCACATCTGACAAAACAGGAAACAAACAAACTCAGCAGACAGACAGAGAACTATAAAGGCTGCCGAAGCCATGCAATGTCAACTCAGAGCAAACAAGAAAGAATTTAATTTATAATATCTAAACATGTCAAATCAATAGGGAATTACTTCTGTTAATGAACAATTGTTCACTGTCGGTGTAGCTCGCCTGCGTTAATGTAACGGGATATATACAGACATCATGGGGCAGGATGCTGGCTATATGTTTATGTGCTTTAAGAGACAGAAACTAAATGTGAGACAAGACATCCGTTTGAAGCAGTAATGCAGAAAGGAAAAAATATAAACCTGTTCTACAAGAAAGGGAACATCAGATTACTTCTGCTGTGATCTGATGTAAAATAAAAACAACATTAACAACAACATCCAGTAAAATTTGAAGATAAAAACAGATGAGATATTGAGTAATTATATGAACTATAAATAAACCTGATCTTATGGGGGTGGCAGGGGTTGATGGTGGGGAGTTGGGAGCCCACCCTGATATAATGGTGAGGAAAAAACTGGTGTTAAGTATATGATCAGATCAAAATAAAATGCTTTTTTGGAATTTAAAAATCACAATAAATGTTAATTTTAGTGTTTATTTAAATACTGCTGGCATCTTTTATGCATGATAATGATGATTTCAACTTTTAAACATGGTTTTAGATGAGATTTCAAAACCTTAGGATAAAGCCAAAAGAATACTGGGATAAGTTACAGGCTATATCGCCCGGCCCTACTTAGACCAAGCAATCTGATGTTTGCGTTAGCTGTAACCAGCATTCTACATGTGATCAAAAACAACACGGAGAAGGTGATTTGGACTCAAATTAATCACATGAAAGTTTAACTGGAACTTCTGCTTTTCTGTCATTTCTCAACTCTTTCAGCCTGAGTAGTTGTGAAATCTTGGAAATTGACCTAAGCAATATCTTCAGCTGCTGGTGTTTACCAGTTCCACAAGTAAATCCGTCATTCAGCACAAAGCCACATTTAAAACTGACTTTTAAATATCGCAGACTGACCCATTGCATTGCTGTTCAGCAGGAAGAAGCCATGTGCATCCCCTCCGTCCTCCATTGCCAGATAAAAAGGATGGGCTCCATACAGGTTAGTTTTTTCCTACATAAGATGAAGAGACAAACAGTGACTGACTAGTGACTACCATTCCTTTTGCACACATGCACAAGAACAAACCAATAAAAAGCTACCATGTCCAATCAGAGACCATAATGTAAGTGGCACTTATGAGCCAACAAAGAAAGCAGCACTTAATATAAAGTGCATACACTGTCCCTTTGATTCTCCATGACCCTCACTTAATAGCTACTAACACTTGTCCAAATGACAACCGCTATAAAAAAAAAAAACAAAAGAAAAAACTGTGCTTTTGCAAACAATACATTTAAAGTACAATTTAACAAAACACAAAGCCAGGACCTCAACTTGTCTTGCTGTCAAAACAGGTTTAAAAAGAAAACCCATTAAAAATGGACTAAGAATAATAAGTGTAATTACCATGGGAGGGACATCTCTGGCCCACATGGTGAGCGTGTCCCACTGCACATCGTGCAGGAAAGTGGAGCGGTGCTCCCCCAAGCCGAAAATGAAGCGAGTGGGCAGGGAGGTGGAGAACTGAAGGAACTGATCGGCATAGAAAAGAGGAGCCACGGTGGTGTTGAGACTAAATGAAATCAGAGAAGTCCCATTAAATCACACTGCGCTGGCTTATTTTACAAATAAATGTGGCTTAAAGACACAGCACACAATATATAAAGATTTGTGGTCATATCCCTCCACATCAGCCAAGCTTAGACTACTCTACATCAGCCTTCATGTAAACTATGTGTGTGATGCTATGGCAAGCGGAATTGCAGTTTGTTGTGTCATGTGAGGATGTTTATCTTTGTTAAACCTATTCTGATAAGGTCATTTCTTAAGCTTTGTTTGATCTAATCCAAAGTTTCTGATCGAAGTCAGACTCACATCAATGCTCCCGTCGATTTCCTCTTCACAATCAGGCCAAACGGCTGCTTTGATAGCTCTATGACGTACTCAGGGTTTTCTGCCTTCTTGGAGGCAGTGGGGACTGTGATCGGGACCTCATACCGGGGACTCGAAGGGTCGGTGATCTATAGTGAGGTTGTAGAAAATTTCAGACAAGATCATTAATATAACTGTACTTTTGAAATTCAATAGTATCACTCACTTGTTTTATTACAAGAACCACATAGATCATATTAACCAATGAAAAGTAGTGTGTAGTTAAACATTTAACTGCTCTTTTACAACTTGGGGAGATATCTGCAAGCTAAAGTCCATCTTATAGTGATTACTACTCTAGTAGACAATAAAGATGTGTCATTACTCTGTGGGTCCAAGGTTCGTCATGCATACCGGAGCAGTAAACATTGTTTCGACTTATACAAATCTATGGGAAAATGGGATTTTTTTCTATTTTTAGTGAAACTCTGAGGAAAGTTAAAGAATGTTAACTTTCCAATAAAAGAAAGTTATCGTTTCTGCTCAGAAACACCTAATTTTGGCTCCAAGTCCCATTGATAGTACTTCGGTGCCTCATCAGACCAGTCTCCCTTATGTCTACCACCAACCTCAAAGGTTGGCAACACCATTCCCTTGTACACTCCTACAAAACTAGCACAGAGAACTTGATAACTACCTAAACTCTTGTTTACGCTCAGACGAGTGAGTGTACAAATGGAACCAAAACAGCATTAGGGAGAGGTTATGGCTGAGCAGTGTACATAACTGAATGTGCTCATTTACTCACCCTGACACGCAGCCGTGTGTCTGTCTCATGCCGAATTTCCACCTCCACGGTGAGAATGTCTCCTGGGTAGTAGGTCTTAACCTCCTTTACAAGTGTACCCTTCTGTCCCATTGAAGTGTCCCTCAGTGACACCAGTGAGTAAGAAGGAAAATCCAGTGGATAGAAGCACCAAGGGATGCCATTTTTCTCCAACTGTCTGGCAGCAGAAGCGGATGCAGGGACGAAGCAGCAGTTCCTCGCTTCACACAGCTCTCGGGTCACAACCACTCCTCTCTCGGGGTAACAATCAAACCTCCAGGCCTCTGGGATTAAATTACAAGCTGCATTGTTGGAAGCTAAAGTGTTATTGACTTCTGCTTGTATTACAGAGCCTGAAGCCGGTGGCGGTTGTCTATGTGGGTCTAAGTTAGAGGGACCATGTAACCAGAAGACAGTCCCCAGTAGCCAGCCTCCACAGAGGAGTGCCAGCAGGCAACCGATTATTAGGAGAGCTGTGGTGATGGAGCACGATGGCATACGCTGAAGCAAGGAAGCATCCTCCGACTCTGGAACCTTAAATCATAGCAAAAAATATATATATATAAAAAAAAAAAATCACACTTAAAATATAGCTGAACAAATCCTTGATAATACCAGTGAAAAATGAAATAAACAGACTTTTAAAAGATCAGAATTTGTGAATCAAACTGGTTTGTTTAAGATCCAAAGAGCTTAAATGTCTTTCACAGATATGTCACTTATAACTTCCAGACTACATGATACATCTCCATTGCCAGTGGCAGAGAGCAGTAAACTGAAACAAGTGTGAACTCACTGAAATATCTGGAACAACACGAGGCTCTTCTGATAAAACTTCATGAGAAATCTGAACATCCTCAGGATTCAGCCGCTTGTATGACACCATGGTGGTAATGCCAGCCTTTCAAAGACATAGACAGGAGAGCAAAGCCCAGAATGGAGACATTTTCATTTCACTGAGATGGTCAGGAGTATGCATATTTCACACAGACAACATGCTAATGGAGGAAAACAGGACTGTTTTAAATCAACCATGAAAGCAGAGCAAGTTATCTTCAGGTGTACCTGGGTTCAAAGAAATACTAAAACAACGTTAAACTGCACAGAGATGGAAAAGGTATATTTCAGATGAAAAATATTCGCTGATTAATTAACAACTTACATTTTCAATCCAAAGGTCGCAAACTGTCCAAAACAGTCGGTACGTAAAAGGCTAACATTAGTTAGCCGTAAAGAGTTGTGAATGTTAAGGTGTTTCAAGCAGAACTTTTACAGCTAAAATAATTCCAGTTTTTAAGCATGAATGACTTGTATAGTGTACGGATCATGATTTTGTATTTTTAGACATTAATCAGTCGATGCAGATTGACACAAATGTAAACTAATGTAGCATATAATGTTTAGTAGCGTTAGCAAACTTTGGTAGCAGGGTGACTGCAGCCCAAATTCTTACAATGCCTTCGTTTTAGACATGAGACAAAGTTCCTCACCAAGAGGGTTGTTTTTAGCTTCTTACCTGAATGTTCTTTCTGATTTGCAGATATAAAAATGCAACATACGGTGCAACGCTATCCTTTAAATAAATGCTGCGTTCAGTGTTGCCAGATCTTGTAGGAGAAACAAGCAACCAGCCGAATGAACCTTCCCATCCCCGTTGCTTTCACGTGTCTCCTGTCACGTTTAGCGGGTATTGCTTTGATGTAGACACCTGAGAGAGAATCAGGAGGAGGCGGAAGAAGCCCAAAAACGCAAATACGCTGAGAATCTCTTCGCAGAAAAACAAACACGAAACCGCTTAAAACGAGCAGACTTGGCAACACAACACAGCTGGAAGGGTCTTGGGTGTTTTGACAACTCTCTTGGAAACGTTCTGGTCCAAACTCCAGACCACCCAGTGGCAGTAATGTGCCAATTTGCCGACTGCCAAAACATATCAAGAAGAAGAACTGTGGAATAATGTTGCGTTCGTGTTGTATTCGGCAGTAGGATTTTCCGAGTTACCCGTCAGTAATACAACAACGGCTAATAATTCTGACTGGGAACCCTGAGCGCAAATTTTCAGTCAGCGGGGCGACCCGGGGAGAAGTCATGATATGCGGTCCATAATAAAAATAACAAGTGAATAATAAAGTGATCATTTTACACACATTTGTTTCAGGCGGTTGTCTGCAAAGTGCAACAGGGTCCAATGG
>JBBDHI010000004.1:17618164-17628446 GCA_037177115.1 Craterocephalus stercusmuscarum | reverse complement strand
CATCTTCTGTTTACAGTTTGTCAGAATTTTAAACACACATGTTGGCTCTAAGTTTAAAGCTTTTAACCTGATAAATAAAATCAAAAGTATATCTGTAAAGGAAAACACTTAAATGAATTGATCATATTTATTATATGACATCAGCAGATTAAAATACATGTTTATTATGTACATATATGTAACAGGGGTGTAAGATAAAGTGCCAAATACAATTTTTACAAAATGAAACCTAAAAAAATAAAAAGGGAAGAAAAGAAAAGGAAATTTCGTGGAAGACCATCACACCCGTTGGCCTGGCCCCCACAGGTTCATTGCTTCGTGATGAGTAGCCCCCGTGGTCGGGAGCTGGATTGCTTAGTGCTGGTTGTGGGACAGTTTGGCACAGTTCAGGTGACAACGTCACAAGGGGATAAACACATTTTTTTTTCTTTTCACATGAATCAACATTGACACACAGAATAGATCAGCCTTTAAAGCTGCGAACGTCTCCACGGTGAGAAAATGGTAGTCCACGTACCCTTCAGAAATGGTGTCAGAAATCCAGCATTGTTGCTTCAGGGTTAGTACAGTATGTGAGGAGGCTGCACTGCTCCCTGGCCGTAGCTCAAAGGTGTACGTCCTGTTCACAGGTGGAAGGTTTTTGTTGTAAATATAACACGACAAATTCACCCTTGTGGAATTATCAGCATTCCCTCCATTTCTGTCGTTATTTTCACAGCTGCTCTTTGAGTTTAAGGTCGCTGTTTTCCGTCGTTTCCCTCATCAGTAAGACATAGACGGTGACCAAGAGACAATGGGTGATAGTCTATAAGAACAGGCACACACTTATTTGCATCTATGTATTTCAGCGCTTTTTTCTTTTTTTTTTTTCTAGGAGCTACAAAAGGTTGATTAAACCAGCCACCACCCACTTTTATTATTATTATTTATTCCCAACGGCAGTGAAAGATGCACAGACACCAGGTGAAGAAGACTAGTCGGCCATTACCTCCTGATAAGCTTCGCTGCAGCAGTCAGACTGTTCAGGTCCAGAGAGGGCAGCTTTCCATGTCTGCCCTGCTGCTCCTAATGTCACTCTGAGTTTTTTAAGATGTCTGAAGGTGACCTCTGACCTTTGGATAAGAGTCCCATGACAAAGTGGATACCTCGTATTATCAAAAGAAGGGCATCCTTAGGTCTTTGCCATCATCGACAGCCGTATTTCTGCCTCCTGGAGTCTCTCTGGCCCGCTTCATCCCTTCTTAACATTTCCCACGCTGACCCTGCTCATTTATCCACTAACTCTCTTCTTCTTGAGCTCCATCTTCCTCGACCTCTTGAGGTGTTTCCTCCTCCTCCTCCTCCACATTCTCCTCTGTCTCTCCCTGCTCCTCCTCAACTTTAACTTCCATTTCTGTTTCCTCTTCTTCCTCCTCCTCCTCCTCCTCCTCTTCTTCTACATCCTCTGCTTCCACATCTGCCTCCTTGGTTTCAGTTTCCTCTTCCTCTTTGTTTTCTTCGTCTATCTCCATGTTCATCTCTTCCACGTTATCCTGTCCATCTCCTTCATCATTTTCTCCCTCCTCCTCACCTTCTACTTCATCGTTTTCACCATCTTCCTCCTCCATTTCTTCTTTCTTGTCTTCTCTTATCTCCTCATCTTGCGCTGTACCATTCACTTCCTCTGCTTTCTCTGTGTCTTCTGCTTCCTGAACATGGTTATCTTCCTGCTCTTCCTCCCTTTCTTCACCCTCCCCTTCTTCAGTTTTCTCCTCCTCCTCCTGAACTCCATTCTGCTCGCTGCTGTGAATCTCCCCATGGCATTTCTCGTTTCCAGCATGGTTCTGCTCTTCCCCGTTTGCTTCTGTCTGGCCGTCCTGCGGTCGATCTGCGTTGTTGTCATTAGGAACGGCTTTCCGGCCGCTCCTGCCGTTCCTCCCGCTGCTGCTCCTCAGGTGTATGTGGTTGTGGTTGTTGTGCTCCATGTCCTCAAGGGTGAGTTCAAACTGGAAGCGGTCATGCTGGAGGTGTCTGTCGGGAGGAGGTGAAGGGGACTGGGGCATCGTGTTCAGGTACCACTCCCTGTTCTCCTCCAGTGTGTCCAGCAGCTCCTGGGCGTCTGGATGCACCAGGTCAGCCCACGTCTCCCACAGCGGATGGACTATGTAGTCGATGAATCCAACCTGCAAAACAAAAAATGTTTTTGGATTTAGCTGAAGGGACGCTTACAGGTGGTGCTAAATAATCAGTTCAACATTTCTGGAAACTCTGGCTTGTTTAGTATTGATAAGCGGAAGCATCAATCCGATGTCTTAGATGATAGTGCATAACAGCTGTCTGACTTCCTCTTTGTATTGACCGACACCCTGTAACACCAGGGAAGTTGCAACATCTTGAAACAACATGCTTAAATTCTCTTATTATTTGGAAACGGAGAGGTTTGCTGTGTCTCCTTGTTTACAGTCTCTGTGCTTAACTAAGCGGTCTGACTCTTTATTATATAAGTTATTATGTTAATGAAAGGCTGTTAGTGGAAACTTGGAGGCAGCCACAATCTCTCTCTTATCCATGTCACAAATAAGTCCTTAAAGTGACACTGTGTAAGCTTTGGCCACTAGGGGGAGCTGAACCTGCAACTTCCCACAGGCCACACGAACTGTGTAAAATGAAACCGTTGACAGACCAATCTGACCAGCTAATAGTCAAATAATTTGGATTCAGGAATTTTTCCAAGGATTTTTCACAATTGAGGGATCGGGTCCCTACTGGTGGAGGGATGTGACTGATTGCTTCTAGTTATATATGATCCATTTATCTCCTGGCTGTTATGGAAACATGAACATCTGTAACTACTTTAATTTTCACATGAATGATATGAAATGATTTATTGCATGAAAACCTGCATTACTGGCGCAGAAAGATTTAGGGAGTCATGTTAGCTTTAACTAGCCGCATTTAGACTCAAATGTATCCTGCAATGCTCTGCAGCTCCTCAGGACTTACTGCTGATGTTTTGTATAAACGCAGCTGGAAGACATGGAAAAGTAAATCAATGCAGGTCATGTGATCCCATGTGTGCCGGATGCATCGCCACAAAGTTACAATGTCTGATTATGAAGAGGGCTGCTGTTTCGGAGTGCTAACACTTATAAAATGCTGTATAATGACCCCAGAAATCAGCCATCACTGCTCACATTAGGCTGATGTTTGGGCCCAAAGTTGCACAGTATCCCTTTAAGTTTGGCTGTTCATTGAGTGGGTCAAACTTTCAGCTCGCCATGATTTACAGAAAACATTCCAAGCAGCAATTTGCCAAAGTGTTGTACACAACCATGAAATAAAAAAGCGATACATATTAAAGTGAGTTTGAGTCAAAAATAAGGACAACATATTTAAAATACTAGTCTCACAGTAAATGCATATGTTTTCAGCTGTGTTTAAATAACCGGCAATAGAAAGGGTACAATTAATCAACATTGGAAGGCTGCTCAAATTCTGAAGCTCCACAAGTAATATTCCTCAGTAATCAGCCTCAACAAGTGCAAACTGTTTCACACAACATAAGAGGACAGCAGCTAGAGTAAGGAGAGATGAGTTTACAAATCCATGTGAAGCTTTAAAGACGTACAAAAGAATTTTTAAATGTATGAAAAGTAAAATCTTAAGACTTATGACATTCTTTAAGACATGTCTTGAAAGGAATGACAGAGCAGCAATGTTTCTAAAGAGGAAAAAATCTGATTATTTTTCTCTGTCTACCAAAGTTAAGTTCAGAATCAAATCTGGCTCACAAAATCTCAGTATGGGTCTGAAAATTGTATGATAGCGGCCCTGAGAGGGTTCTGAATCTACTGAGAAACTGTGGATAGATATAGGCATATCGAGTTATTATGATTTAGTGCAGGTGGATTGGTGTATCATCTCCTTAGAAATGGAATGAGGGAGTGCACTTGTGAGAAATGTAGCCCAGGGGAAGCATATAGTGAGAATAAAAACATTTAAAAACCAAACCAAAGCATTTGGGCAGTTCGCCAACAGTGTGTAATGTGTGGAAGACAAAAAAAGCTTCCCTTTGTGAACACATGTCGACCTTTTAGCTTTTATTTTCAGGGATATTCCGCTGTTAGTATTTCTGTTATCCTTGTCCACCTGGCAAGATTTTCATGGTTCGTCTGTCTGCTGCATTTAAACTAAAACAGATAATTACATCTTGGCTTCATTAACGATAACAGGATGGTTCATTACCTGACTCTTCTCTACAGAGGCAGTGTGTTTGTCACACATGGCGCTGATCTCCATCCCTCTTTCTCGCTCTTTGTCACCCTGTCGAAAAAACTCCTCCATGATCCTCTCCGTCCACTGCCTGTACAGCGGTAGCGGCTTGGTGGGGTTGCTCAGGTCTGCGCAGTGCACCATGTTCCTCAGCACCTTCAGCAGACGCACAGCAGATGATCGGTCACTGATTTATCTGGATGTTTAAACCGCGACACAGAAGCATTTTGATGATTCTTGACGGAAATATGGAAAACCAGTTACCTGTATCCGCTCGTTATAGTGGTCCAGGAGCAAAACACCGGAGCTCGTCACCTTCTTTGTCTCTACCATGGTCTTCAAATCGGCCAGCAGGGTCATGTGCTTGGACATGTCAGTGGCCAACACCTGCAGACAAACAGACAGGTCTGAACCACTGCATCTGTCTTTGAACCTTTGTCACGCGCTCTGTCACTCGCTCTCATAGAACAAAAGGGATCCTGCAGGGAAGAATTCTGCAACCATGTCATGTGGCCTTGGAAAGTTGCAGGTTTAGCCCCCTAGTGGCCAAAAGTTACACAGTATCGCTTTAAAGATCTGATCCTAGAAACATCCTAGACTGCTGCCTACATCTTAAACAGTCTAAAACTGTCAAGAAAATAAATGCAACTTGTTTTTTAGCAATTGAATATTAAATCAGGCTCAAATACTAACAGCTTAGTTTTAAAGGCTCTCACCATATCAATGACAAGCTTGCGAAGGCTCTGGCGCTGCCGCTTGGTGAGGTTCTGGAAAATGTCGCAGTTCTCCTGATGCAGCAGCTTGAAGCCCACTGCAAGGTGATGGTTCTCCAGGACCGACTCATCGTTATACATCAGGGCCAATTCAGAGTCTGGCCACAGAAGACGGGGTGTGAGCAGAGGTGTAAACATCAAGACTTGTGTTTCTGACTTCTTGCACACTTACTGGTGTTGATGAGGAACTGATTGGAAACTCCAGGGTGGTCTACATCGTGGATCGCTGCAGCGAACAAAGCAGCAAGGATCTCAAGATCAGTGAAGACGGCCTGAAAGGATGAATACGTAGTAAGTGGAAAATCTAGTCTATAAAATAAAACAGTACCATTGGCTACAGTATATCATAGCTGTATGTGTAATTTCACAGTATTTTCCGTTTTGCATATAAGTTTGATTACTCTGTTGTCATTCAAGAACAGGATGCAGAGATGCACAGCAGAATGAAATCACACTGAAACTGCCCCATATAACACCTGGATAGCAACATTGTAAATGTTAAAAATCAAGCAACAACAGCTATAAACATTCCATTTAAAATAAATTAATATGAATATATTGCAAATGCTGAATTGAAGCTTTCGCCCAGTATTGCCTCATGTTCCTACAATATGTGTTACTGTGTTAGTAAGCGTTTACTCTGTAAAACCAGGCAACATGGTTCATATTGATCATTTATATATGAATGTAATCTCTGGTGTCCCGTTCTTGAATGACAATAAAGTAATTAAACCATCTATATGTGAAACAGAAAACACTGAAATGACACCTAAGGCCATAATTTAGCCAATGGTGCTGTATGCTTTAAAGACTAATACCAGTGACAGTAGATGAAAGACCTCAACAAAGGTCAATGTGTAGAGATTGCTTCATCTCATGGCAAAATATAAGAATTGCAGGTGAAAAAACATTAAAAAGATGTATTAATATAATTTCTTCAGGTTTGGAGGGCCGGTTTAAATAACCAAACGAGCCGCATATGGGCCCCTGGCCATAGTTTGCCCATCCCCGCGTTAAAACATCACTGTGTGTTTATGTTTGTGTGTGCTGACTTACATCCAGAGCAGGTGTGGAGAGGAGGACATGGGTGGACTGGGCGACATCTGCAGCATGGAGGCTGTTGTGATATGCTACGTTTCCATGGTAATGGTCCTCCAGGGTCATCACATAAGTGACAAAGGTGTCAACAGGAATACGAAATGTCTTCAACAGCTCCCGCTCCTGAGGAGGGAGGAGAGGAGCCGGATCGTCACAAATGGGACAGGGTGGTGCACACCAGCGAGTGCTGCAGATTCAACCTCTGTTTACCTGGAAGATGGCGTACATGATGCAGCTAAGGGGCCTGTTGTTTGAGAACTCCGCTACTCTGAATATGTTAAAACTCCACTTGTCCAGATCCTCCAGCTCCTGGTTGAAAACCGCACACATACACACACAGGCAGAAAAATGAATTGTCAAGTAATACAACAAGCAACATTAAAACAATAATAACCTTAAAAGCTTTTTCTGGGCTTCAGATTGTTCAGATGCATTTTTAAGTGTTGGATTCTCGTGTTCAGAGTGTCAACACATAGTCTATACATGATGCAGAATTAACACCAGGCAGAAAAGCAAACCAAAATGTCAGCCTTGACTAAATTTACCTACATACAAATGTAAAAACAGTGACATTGTTATGATAAAAAAGGAAAAAAAATAAAACTAACCCTAAAAAGAAGAACCGCTATTTCCCAAAAAACAGCCAATTAACATGTTTGAAAACCCTTAACTGCTCTGACATAAAAGCCATTAAAATGAATTATTAAATGATTTTTCAAGACAGCAAAAAAAAGTCTGAGCACAGCTAAGAGCAGCATGCATGTTAAGCTTAACACTTTCCAACTATGACATTATCCATCTTTTAAATACTTGGTTTAGGCTCCTTCTGAACAACGATCACCAGACAGACATCCATTTCATGTCTCAAAATAATTGACTGTTCATTGTCTGTGACAGGGTGTCAACAGATGGGTGGAGAATATAAGTGACCTCTGACTGACTTGCAGCTAAGACTCATAATTAACTGTATGCATTAACTGCTGCAGAGTATTTCCATTTTATTTATAAACTGCAGAATAATAATGGATAATAAGGATAATAAACTAGTAGTAGTCTCCATCCCCCGTTTTGGCGATTTTCTTTTGAATATTTGTTGTGACAGACTGGAGAGATTTCACAGGTAATGTGAACAATTTTCTTTTTTCTAACCAAATAAAGTAGCATAGCAGCCTTTTGGTTGTTTTGAATTTTAACATGCAATATTTTACCGTGTCTGACATCGTTTTCTCCAAATAAAAAGCGAGAATTTGAAGTAACTTAGTTCTGGTATTATGCTGCTGTACTAATGCAGAATTTTCAGAACTGATACCGGTTTTTACTTTTAACTC
The DNA here is from genome assembly GCA_037177115.1 of Craterocephalus stercusmuscarum. Lineage (NCBI taxonomy): Eukaryota > Metazoa > Chordata > Actinopteri > Atheriniformes > Atherinidae > Craterocephalus > Craterocephalus stercusmuscarum. The sequence goes on along the minus strand of JBBDHI010000004.1, from coordinate 17,620,996 downwards.
ATACATTTAACAAAGTCTGTACATTTCATGAATGTTTTTACTTTGCATCTGAATGCTTTCACAACATTACTACTGATTTCAGTCTGCCTGGTTGGAGCGGTGACATGTAGGCAACATACACATCAAAGGCTGAAATGATTTAGCTTTTTCTGTGCACTGAGAAAAAATACATGAAAAAATTAGTTTTTGGGTTTTCTTAATTCACTTGGGGTAATAATGCCACTAACAGGATTTTTAAATAAAATGTTTAGGTGTCACTTATTTAACTTAAATGTGACAAACTAATGGCATACAGTAAGAGAGACTCACTTTTTGCCTTCAGCCTGCATACCTACACAGGTACTGTAGAGGTGGAGATCGCTCAGTTTGGTTTAATTCCTCTGATTTCTAATTAGATTAATTTGCTCTACCATATAGTTCATCAGCACATTAAAGGGCTCGATGACATGTTATTTTTTCTGTTGATGTGACTCATGTAATTTTTCAGGGATGAGAGGAGTTGGGGACAGAGAAATCTGATTATGAGATCCAAACATCAAATCTGAATTAATTCCCCATGTGCTAAAAGATGATGTGTTGGATTCTGTGCAACCTGCAGCATGACAGCACTACTAGGAATAGATGTTAAAAAAGCAAAAGCTAGTCTGCTTATGTTCTCTCTTTATAAATCTGGGCCTGCACTCCTGGATAGAGCAAATGTAATACACAAGTTTTTTCACAATCTATCCTCCTCAGTGGTCGCTCTCTGCTGCTGTCTATGCAAACATAACACAAAGAAGTCTCTAATACACGTATACTGTTTGAAAGAGAAGCCATAAACACCACTGCGAGCCATCAAACCTGATCGGTTTTGACTCCGTCTGAACTGAATGGGAATTGAACAATGTGAACAAAATCTCTTTGTGTATTTATCAGCACACAACCGACATAACACGATGTAACTAAAAGTGACTGGAGGGCAGCTCAGATGTGATGTCTGTGACAAGAGGAGCTGCTAATTAGCAACATGGATGAGAGTAAAGCTGACATCACTGCGCATGGAGCAGATTCAGAGCAGCAAGCTTTTCCTCATCTGTGGCTTTATTAGTTTTCTGTTTGAAGCGGTTGGCTGTAGGAGCGATTCCTGGCAAACTGTCAGTGCTTAATATCTCGGTCCGTACTACGGTGGCCAAAGCTTTGTGACTCAAATACCGTTCCAGTAAACTATTGTGTTTTGGTCAAAGTGTTGAAGTATTTTCATCAAACTTTAAAAGTATTTCAGTGGATTTAATTTGTTTTGCACCTCCAGGCCATCTTAAGTCAGACAAGTGTGATATTTTTCAAATTATATGAAAAATAACGGTTCAGTTAGTTGTAACAACTAATTAAAATGACCTTCTAATATAGTTACTTTTATACAATATATAATAACTTTGACTTTTATAAGTCCTTTGCTACACCTGTATCTGTACTTCCACCGAACCGTAAATCCACATGGAAATAAAACAGCGTTGAAGGAAAGAATCATTTCTCCTGAGTCACAGAGTTCTGTAAAATATCGTGCTGTCAAACCAGAAAATCCGCTGATTTGTGCAACTTGTTCTTTGTGAGTCAGAATGACCCAGACAGAAAATAACACCTTGGCAAGCTCGTCCTCCTGGTCTGTGTTGACACCGAAGCGAGGCATTGAAGCGCTGGAGAGGCTGGAGCTGTGAGACAGTTTCCTTACTCCACTGATGTGACTCATAGGCTTGTCTTTAAGAGTCGGAGATGGGATTTCCTCCTCATTCTGCTTGTCTGCAGATTGACAGGCGAAAGATTAGCTGCTTTTATGAGCCTAGAGGTCATAAATGTGATGTCGATTGAGGACACACTCACCCAGAAAGGTACTGGAGATGTATTCGGACACCTGGTTCCCGGACCGACTCATCTCTGACAGATGGGAGAGCTCTCTGTTCAGCATCCTCTTAAACTGTGGCAGAATGAGAACAAAACAGATGTGCAGTTTGAATAAGAGTTTCTGTGGAATAATATACCAAAGAAAGCTATGGATTAAGTCCAGGACTTTCAGGTGGTGGAGAAACTTTAGTTAATGCTGTATGTGACTTTATGTATAAATGTTTGAGCAAATACAAATATGGGAGATAGATTTAGATGTGTTGGTTGGGTTACAGGTGTTTGTATACCTTGTTGGAAGCCATTTCACTGACGGAGCGATGCGTCTGGACGGTCTCCAGCTGGTCCAAGCACCAGTCCAGCTCCTCCAGTGTGTCCAGGGCAAGCTGCTGGTACTGCTGGTCTGATAGTGTCGCCCTGGGACTGACACACATCCCACCAAGAGGAGACCTCCTTAAAAACACAGCGCCAACATTTCGGATTGGAGGTCAGTAACAACTTCTCAACAAGATCTTAACCTTGTGTTTGTTGTGTTATTTTTCAATTAGCTTCTAACTTAGTTGTAATAAGTTGCTTATTAACTTATTATTACTTCTTTAACTTTTAATATAGAAATTTTATATTACATCTTTCTTTTTTGCTAAACCAATATGGAACATAAAAAAGTCTAAATTAGAAAAACAGCAAAGTTAAATAGTAAATGAGTAAAAAGTACACATGAATTGAGTTTGCACCTGATTGTCAGTCACTGGTGTAAATGTACAGTAATATGTTACTATCTTTGATACAGTATATTTTATTTGAAAGCAAGATTCCTTGTTTTTAAATCAAGATATTGTGCTGCTCATTTTACAAACAAAAAAAATCAGAATGAATAACTGTGCAGGAATTACTAACAACAGTGTTTGTGAAAACAAAGAATCTCTCATATTGATAAAATCCATTTGATTAGAGATT
>JBBDHI010000004.1:17545281-17572123 GCA_037177115.1 Craterocephalus stercusmuscarum | reverse complement strand
TTTTTTTTAAAACAATTTATATTTGAGGTTAAGTTTTGGTGGTTCAATAAACACTTTTTTTAAATCAATGAATAATCATGCACATTAATCGTGATTTCAATATCAATCAAAATAATTGTGATTATTATTTTTTCCATAATCCTCCAGTCAATCGTACAGCCAACTATTCCATCCTTATTTGCTATTAAACCAAACTTCGGCTCGGCTCGCAGACCTCGGCTCGGCTATAATACATTACAAAATAAAAGAAACTGCAGCACTTTTATATAGCTACGGTTTTCAAATAAGATTTACTGCACAAAATTTTATGAATAAATCTAATAATCATAGACAAAACTAATCTCAAAATAATATAGACCTATTTGCTGTAAGAAAATGACAAAATTTAAAAAATTAAAAAAAAAAATTCAAGAATCTACTCTAATGACCCTAAAATCAAAACTAAAGACAAATCAAGAATTTGGAGACACTCCTACTTCAAACTGTGACTTTCAGTCGTCTCACTAACAGAACTTAACACCAAATAAGGTAATAATTAAATAAGGTAGTTTAGTTAACATATGAGTGGAACTCATGTCATAGAGGCTGATATTCATCAGTATGCTGGAATGGTCCATAATCTAGCTATATCCTGACATATTATGTTGAGAAGTAAAAAACAGGAAAACAACTTATTCTCCTCAGAACAAGAAATCTGAATGTCTCGGATTGACAGCTTCAGCGTTCGGGAAAGAAAAAAAGAAAGCAGCTGTTTTTTCATTCCCGAATCCTGAATGTCACATCACTGGAAGCCTCCTCTGTTTTGAAGTTTGAAATTCTAGTATGTTTATTGATGCTGCAGCCATATGCAATACGGCAGCGTGTGAGATCATGTCATTTACTAAGTTTTATTTACAAAAATCAACTTATACATTTTTTTTATCGCTGGATATTTTCACCAGTTTGAATCGATTTTTTTTAATGATTCACGATGCCTAGTTACATCCCTACAAACGGCTGATACTGGAGGGCACCACTAGAAACAGCAGCACAGCACTTATACTCTTCAAGATGATGTTCTACTGTATTTCCAGTTTTTTTCCACCAACGTATTGAAAACTGACTTTGGAAATGAGGGAGAAAGATTGATAACGTTACCTCGCAGCAATGCAATCAGCCGACATGCCAAACGGACATTAGAAATGCGTGGCAGCCATGAGTATGCACACGCACACAAACGCTTACATTAGCAGCGTGGCTGGTTACTGTGGTCTTATAAAAAGGATGTTTAATTAAGCAACAAACCGTAAACATTCAGTGTAGATTCATATCTCAGGTTAGCGGTTCACCTGCTTGCTCAACCTTCATTGCTTTCAATATAAAAAGGTTTCTGATGTTGAAATGCATCACCATTGCTGCTTTCTGTACAGCAAAGGCCCATTTACGCTTCCTGAAGGATATAAGTGTGGACGTCCTTTCCAACAGCTTTCATGCGTCGCTGTCTACACACCTCCATGTGTCTTTTATGTTGCTATGGATGACCTCCACTAGTGGACAGCGCTGAGTTTATAGTAGGGATGGGCACAATTAATCGATAATCGATTTATCGATTGTTAAGATTTTAGTCAATTAACTTTGAACAATTAATCGAATGCATCTTTATACTGGTGCTGAAGTTGTATGTAAGTGCATATTTTCCAGTGTAACCATTGAATGAATCCTATCTAACTGCCACAAGTCATTCATCTTGCAATTAAAATCTAAATAAGAAAACAAACTAGGTTTTTTCTACCTTACCTCATTTATATATAAATATTTTATTTTAAAATTAATGATTAATCAATAATCCATCGTTAATTCTCCTAATAATCGATTAAGATAATTTAATCGAATGCTCATCCCCTTAGTTCATAGTTAATTACGTGATGCAACGTACACCGGTTGACGAAACTAAAGCGCTGCTATAAAGTTGTTTCTAACCACCAGCACGCCCTGAAAACTTGCAGAACATTATTTCTAAAGCTTGTGCAACATTTAATGTTTTCGTTCTCATCTTCATTCTTCTACGGTTTTCCTCTTCCCGATGTATATCCGTCATCTGCATCAAGTATAAATGGGCCTTAACACTCCAGTTACCAAACTATTAAAATGAGTCATACCAGGTGGCACATTAAACACGATTAACACAATGTGCTTCAGGCAGCAGTCAGACACCGACCAGTGAACCCAGAAACTACTACACAGAAAACATGGACGTGTGTGTAGATAGTTTATGCTCATGAGACAACAAGCTGGTCCGGACCACGCTCTCCTACAACTCCTCCCATGGAAATCTGCTGGCTTACCTTTGACCCCAGCAGCAGGCAGACTGTGACCGGCCCGGTAGTGAGGCGGCCCAATTCCTCCGTCGGGCGAGCGGGACGATTTGGGAGGAGTGTGCCGACCTCCTCCTCCTAAGGTGCTGTTTGTTGCTCCTGGCGACTGGCAGCCTGGCGTCTTCATCACTCGTTGTACATGCTCATCCAAAATAGATTCTGGGTCGTCGTCATGGGAATCCTCCATGGCAACCAGCCCGCCATAAGTGGCAGCTGTTCCTGTGTTAGCAGTGGTCTCTGAATAACGGGCACCATATAGAGGTGGGAACGATGAGGGGAGGGGGAGTGGTATGGTATGAGAGGACATGGAGGTTGTCATAGAGATGTCAGCATCTTCCCCTTCTTCTTCCTGTTAGAAACAGGGAGCAAACATTTAATTTCTCAATATACACATACTTTCTCAGTAAAAATGCGAGAGTGATATGACCAGTGTCCAGACTAAATGAATTTTTAAAAGATTGTGGGAAAAACATTTTCACATCTTATGTGAGACTGGAAATCGATAACAAATAGCCAGTAAACACACACCAGCTACACGCTAATCCCGCTGCTGTCAGCATCATCTGATAGAAAGTTGACCGGCAGATGCACACTCACCAGTCTTACTCTCTTCAGCCTCTCTTCGAGTCTTTCGCCAGCCTCTCTTTCTCTGAGAACGGTCTCCAGCCTGCTGATGAGCTCTGCTGCAAACCGTTCCGGTTCTACGTGGATGTCCTTTGGCATACGATGTGTGCGCTTTATTTTAAAACAAACAAAAAAGCATTAATCATTTTTGAAAATGAACACATCTGCTGCCAAAAATACATGTCAGGCTTGTAATTTAAAATCTAGCCAACACATTTCACATGGGGAAAAGTACATTTATACTTCCAAAAGATTAAATTTTTTTATAAATAATGCAGGATGGGGTTCTAAAAAGCCACTTCCCAGTTAGTGACCACCAGCTGCTCTTCGTTTCTAAGAAGTGCTTCTTTCAACTTGGTTTCTGATGACAACAAACCTGCCATGCCTTGACATTGATTAAAGTGATTAGAAACAAAGTGGTTCTTAGATGTTTATTCATTTTCTCTGCTTAAGCTCTGCTGTCTATAAAGGTGGCTGAACTGTTTTTCAATCACATACTGATTCACAATAGACTCTACAGAACTCCTCAATGTACAGGACAAACACCTATTTTCTCTGTCTTTCTCACTAGTTTCACATGAGAGGGAAAACTGAAGGACATTTTTTATTTATCTGTTAGATGATAATAAAATGTAGGAATTCAGATCCAAGTGAAGCACATTGTTTATGCACAAGCAACCGGCTCCCAAACAAGCTGTAGATGGTGCTGTGATACTCATAGAGAAGTGTTAATTCAGGACTGAACTACATGCAAGACACCTGCTAAAGGACCAGCGTCTGTACTCACAGGTATATGAGGTAGGGGCACACGGCCATTGGCTTTGGCACTTTCATGCATTTCTTTACGATGCTGCTTTCGATATCTGTATGGAGGAATACCATCTCTGCAAACACACACACACACACACACACACACACATACACACAGAGCAATTAACCAAAAACCTGAACTCTATTCCATGATTCAGAGATGTGATATTATGTAGCACACTGATATCAAGTAAAACAAAACGTTTTTAAGTGAAGCCATGACTACTTGATGTTGTGTACTTACACACTGCTGTCGGTCAGGGACAGTGTGTCCGCATCACTTGACATGCTCTGCTGCTCACTGTCATTGGCACTGGTTGCTGGAGCACGAGCGTAGCCCATATTTGCGTAGTATGGGTTTATCGGCTCTCTCCACGGTCTGGTAAAGGATTAAGACATTGTGAGTTATCCGCTTGCACACAAATGAAGTTGGAACTATGCACACAGAAAATCCCAAAAGTATAATCCATCTTTAAGTTGCATTTGTTATTATCCGATTCTGACTTTAAATGTTTTTATCATCCCCTTAAATCGTGAAATAGGAAATACAAGCAAAAATAAAAATTCCATCATTTGAAGTTAAACCTGGATCTTTAAACAAATCAACTTTCTTTTTTATGAATAATAATTTACAAAATGATTCGGGGGCAACCACTTTGAAAATGACTCCTTAAGACAGATTTATGTGATGCAGACTATCAAGTCCCAAGGGACACATGATATCTACAGAGTTGTAAAAGATTTAAAAGTTTTGATTAGTTGAGTTTTGCAGAGGCCACAGAAACTGTGCATCAATAGTATTAGGCTTTAAAGGATTAAATATACAAGAATATATTACAAATTTTTTCCACTCAAGCAAGCACAATTGACATTTTCCTTTCCATGCACACTCCAAATGCACATTAAAGCTCTAAAAAACAGATTTCATTCAGTTTTTTCTGTCCTTAGGAAGAATGAGTATGATAAACTCACTTCTGACATTTATAAATGTAATTTGACATTGTGTATAAGGGGGATACTTGGAGTAAAAACAATAAAATTAATGGATACATTTATTTACTTTGCCTGAAACACGAACAGCAACGCTCACCTGTACTCCCTGGTGTCCTGCCTCCGCCTGCTGGTCGAGGCTCTCTGTGGAGCCGTCTGCCTCAGCAGGCTATGAGTCAGCCTACCAGCTGGTGTATCGCCACACTCATCGTCTTGCTCTTCCTCCGCTTCTTTGAATCCCCCACCACTTCCACACCTAAGACCAGATTAATATCCGTTATTCAAACAGATACAATCCATCACTCCTCTAATGTTCAAACACTGAAAAGAAACACTCTCAAACATTGATAGAGATGTACTTGGAATTGAAAACTGACCAGCTGAAATAAGTCAGCGGAAATTTCTTGTTCATTTATTCTAAACAACAAACACAGACTCTGTGTAAGACATATGAATTGCTGTGCAATGCAAAGAATCAAGCTTGTATCACCTCCACTCCTCATCTTCAGCAAGTGTAGGCAAGTACCCAGGCACAGGCTTGACGAGCCCTGATGAAGGGCTCTGATCACTAGGATTAGGTTTGGGGCTCTCTCCTCCTGTCCGAGTGAACTCCAAGTACAGATCAGACTTGAGGAACAAAGGGTAAGTGTTCTCCTCCATCATGGCCTGGACCTCTGTCTGAGCCTGGAACACACATAGATGGACACAAAGTTGTTGGCATACCTCTTACATCTTAATTGTTCTCATCCTCCAGCAGTCGAATGAGAGACTAACGCAATTAAACACCTACATTTATAAAACCCACTACACACCTTTATACGCCAAATAGAAAGATAAAGAGGGTGTGTTTAGTTATTGGTCAGTTTAACAATAATGATCCTCATGGGTTCATTCAGCGAGAGAGCCACACTAATTGCCTTCCATGCAAATTGGACGACACATAAACTCACTCCAACCCCAAAGTCCCAGAGTCACAGTTTTTTCTATAATCTTTGATTGTCAATTCAAACTAACATGTCGAGTTTACTAAATCTGAATGAAACACAGTTTCTGGATTGAATCAGCTAAAAATATTTAAAACTCATTTAGTTTAAATGTTTTTATCATTGAACAGGTGCTGCTGAAAAGAACTGCAACTGGCTACTAACTTCTGTTTTTTCTTGCAATTACAGTAATGAGCACAGCAACTATTCATTTGGTTTGTGTGCAAGCATGTGTGAGGGAGCAGCTCTAAATAACCGTTAGGAAAACCATGGATTGTGTGTCATTTATTTCCCGATATGATTCGTGCGATTCCTCTGAAACGTGGATCATATCAGGGCTCTAGATGAAAACCAGTTCAGTCACACATCTAATCAAAATTTGCTGGGTGTGAATAACATTTTTGAGGGAGATTGCGCATGTGTGCCTAACATTTGGAAGAATCAGGTGTAGGACTGAGAAAAAAGGATGTGCATCACTGGTTGGCTGCTGTAAAGGTGGCATACAATATAGCCAAAGATGAGCAGCTTTTCACCAAATTCAAGCCAAAGCAAATAATTGTCATTTAAAAAAAAAAAAGGATTAAATGTAAAATCTCGATTTTTTGCTTTTGTGCCCAATTTGAAAAATCATGCGCAAGTGTAACAAATAGAAGTTAGTCTGGAGCCAAAACGCTGAATTAAAACCTGCCCCTAGCGTGTCTATCTATTAATGTGATTTCAGAAGTGGTGTCATGCTGAACATCAGTGTTACCAAGTCTGACATAATCATTTAGCCATAACTAATATAACAGAAAAGCAACAAACTGGGGAGAAAATAAATTAAAAGAAGAACAAACAGCAGTAATAAAACAAATTCTGTGAACATTGCACATTTCTATGAATTGTATGTGTTAAATGTATGGCTCAGATTCACTCCTTTAAAAAAGGACAGTAAACCATTTCTGTGGTTCAACTCAAGGCTAACAGATTTTATGAGTCACTGTGAAGATTAAGCCTGAGGTGACACAGACCTAAACCCTGGGAAAAACTCCACCAATAACTAATTCTCATCGCAGGAAACTCTAGCCTGAAGGTGCAGGATAGTCTCAACAATACAACCTTTCCACAACGGCCATTTTTAGGGATGAAAAATGAGGTGACTCCTTAAAAGGTTAAACTGGATATAGTTTCTGCATCAAAAATGAGCAACGAACAAAGACAGAATGAAAGTGATTCAGGTTTAACCAGAGGGTGCAGGGGGAGAGAAAAAGAAACTGAAACTTAATGGTCTTTTGTTGAGGCTTCCTTATCAAAACTGAGATAAATCAGCAATCCCATTCTAATTATTGCCATTTCTCTCTCCATAAGTAAAATGTTACTGCAGGACTGAACAGCACTTGTCCACCACCCATTTGATTGCATTTATACAGGAGGAACCTTGGTTCACTTAGTTTCTAGGTCACAAATACTTGCTATTAGATTGGCTGGGGCTGGGTAACAAAGAAAAAAGAAAGAAACTATCAACCAAACAATCTCTTCAGTTACTGAAGCGACACTCAATATTGCTGACAAATCCCATGCCTGAAGACTGTGAAACCTGGTCTGACAGCTAATATGAGAACTCTTCCAATAAACTTAATAGAAAATTGACAAACATATCCTGCATGGTACAAATAAAGGACAATTGACATGTTCAGAATCAGAAAGTTCCCCCTAACATCTGTATATGAATTTCAGACCTGTTCAAAGGCAGATCAAATCTAGGAGTAAAGGCCCATTAAAGCTCGACAGAGAGGACAGATATGCAGACGTATGGACGGACAGTTTCGTTGCGTCAGTAACGCTCGCAATTTGGTGCGTTTTCAGGGTCCTTGCACAGCCGTCGCTCGATGGAGAATCTGAAACTGCGGTGGCAGTACTCAGCAGAAAGAAAAAATCAGAGAGGAAGTGTAACGGGAAAGGAAAAGAATGCATAAGAATATAGATGAGAAAAAATATGTAGATATTTAGCAAGCTTTTGAAGTAAGGATATGCAAGTGTTCAGGGTGTGATGGGTGGTCAGAAACAACGTTAAAAAACGGTGCATTACCGTTGCCAACTGGTGTTTGAAATAACAGTGGATTGCACGGGTGATACTTATGAAGTCAGAACTGTTCAACAGTGGAAGTCAATAATGGCACTTTAAAAGATGCATTAAAGTATGAGGACGGCCACACATGAAAACCTTTGAAACAGACGTCCCTATTTACGCTGGATGGGGAGCATGTGGGCCTTAAAACCTGACAGTGACACATGACATAACTGACGACTTTACAGCAATTGGGTTATAAAACTTCTGCAGACGTAGTGGCAAGATGTCAGAAAAGGAAAAGTTCAACGTATTTCTTTTAAAAACCACATGGCCATCACAATAGCAAAAATTTTTTAGTGTCACGCATTACCTCTTTCAGATTCGTTTGGGTACCAACATAGGGTCTGTCTGCACAGGTGAGTAAATATTTCAACGAACATAATACAGCCATGACCCTGCAGTGGCTAATGTAATCCAGCATACAAGCCTCATACAGGAACTTTTTACTGACATATCATATAAATCAGTGTTATAATCACCTGTTCAAACATGGCAGGGTCTGGATGCGGTTTCCCCACGCAGTCTCTGATGAAGCTCTTGGTAGCTGCTTTTATTTGCCTTGAGACAATCCCACTTCCATCTACTATGTATTTCCTGTAGATGGCCTTAGCCAGCTTCGCCCTCTTGTCCTGGCTGGACTTCCTGAAGCCCGAGCACGCAAACCAAAAGTCAAGAAGATCTGCACAGCCTTCCTGGCTCAGGAAGTTTCTGAACAGCTGGGTACCTTCCTGGTCATCGAGGAGAGAGTGTAGTGACTCAGCCCACTTGAGATAAGGCGGAGTTGGAGAAGCAGAGCCCTCAGGTTCATACCCCAAGTCCAGGTCAGGGCGTCGTGGGGTTGCAGAAGAGGAGGAGGGTGTATAACTTGATGGATCCCCCATTTTAGAAGTCGGGGGATAGCATGCCGTTTGTGAAAGGGTGTTTGGACGGGTGTTGACTGATTGGACCGGCGGGTCCAGGTCAGTTCCCTCTTCACCGGGGACTGGAGGTCGTGGGGCATCTTCGGTAAAGTGGGTAGGGCCGCTCAGAGAGGCCACAACCCCTCCACCACCCCTGTACCCAATCCCATGTAATTCTCTGACAACACTCATGTCTCTGATTGCACAAGGCAGAGGTCAGACCTTCCCCTCGAGCAATGATTTTGCTGCCAAACAATTCACCCTAGGATGGAAATAAGGACAGTAGTTAGCTCAGCAAAGTGAGTCGACACAACAGAAATAAATATTACTAGTAAATTGTAACGATGACTAATTCATCATTCACTCTCCACACAGCGTCACAACACGAAAATAAAGCACACATGCATGAACAAATACATACGGGTTATGAATATATAAATAACACGAGCATCAAAACAAAATAATGGGCACTGACACAGAACCTGGTATGTGCGGTTAGAGAGGACACCATCTCAAAATGCTGTAAATATTTCTCTTGTAGTAATTCGAGTATTAAATGTCTTTTGTTAACTACATTTTAGACCTGTTTTGCCTTCTGGAATTTAAGGTCTTCAGTAACCAAAAACAATTGAAAACTGTGTATGCAAATTTCCGAGCTTAAGTTCCCCATCAAGTTTTTAGTCGGTCGTGTATCAGAAACCTTCCTGCTCGTGCTAACAGCATAAATATCTCTTACTTCTTGCAGCTGCACTTCATTTTACAAACAATCAACTGGTGTTAACAAGCTACGACAGCTAGCTAGCTTTGTAGATATGCCACCAGCAATGCCAAGGCTTTGAAGTGCGAATCTCATTCATCTTGGCCTGCAAAGAAGGTGGGGGATGGGTATAGCAACAAACTCTACAGCCACACAAGACAGGCCTGCGTACAATACACTTAAACATAAACGACAAGAACATTTTCTCTTGCGGGGCAAACTCCTCCAGAAACAGCGTTAACTTTCTGAATAATTAGCAACAACAAACCGGCTGGTGTGAGATCAAACGAAACAAGAAAGCGAGGGCACGTTTTCCACTCCAGTGGCTGCAGCACCAGCTAGCTTTGGTGTGTTAGCTAGTTTGTTAGCTCACTAGCTGGCTAGCTTAGCTAGGTGCGTTAACGTCCCGTGTTTTCACAAAAGTGTACGTCCTACCGTCTCTGAAAGCCCGTTCCCCGTTTTCCGCTGCATTGGGGATACTGGCGCGAACAATGTGCTCCAAAACGCAGCATATGGAAAGCTTTAAGTCACTAAATGTTATTAAAAAATCCCCCTTCGCCTTGCCCTTAACTCCCCATGGTGGTTAGTTTCAGAGCAATAATACAGAGCGAGAGACTACGTGCGTGCACGCCGACAGCGTGCGAAGAGAAGTACGTTTATAGAACTGCGAGACATAGAAACGACAAGCACAGCCTGGGAAAAGTGATCTGTAAAGGTTTATTAAACTAAAGGATTCGTTTGGGTATTTCAAAATACGGTCATTAAGTGACATTTTATCTTATATTCTAAATGTATAATGTAAGGATTTCAAATGACATAACCAAATGACTCTGAATAAGTTCCACTACAACTTGGAAAATTGGGCACAAAGAATATTGCATAATGTAAAAATAAGTTCTATTAGTGCAGATAGACTGCATGTTACAAACCAGATATTAACTTTAAATCAATATTTTAAAAAAACCAGGACAAAATAGTAATTACAAAAGCTAAAGGTCTACAAGATACAAATATTTCTTCTTAAAAGAAAGTTTTTATTGGTACTCAAGTTTTAAATGTAGGTAATATCCTCCATTTTCGGTGTCAACATAAAGGCAGGACGCTATCACCACTGAGTTTAACGTTTAACTGGTCAGTTGGTTATCATTAAAAAAATTTCCTTGTCTTAAAGCTGACACATAAAGGAAACAACGTGAATGAAAGCAACTCTTGCAATCCAAATACTTTTTTCTTTCAAATGGAATTTACGCTGATTATAATAACTGGTTGCACGTATTGATCCCCATTTTGCATCCTGTTACAATTCACCCCTGCTAACAGCCCAATAAAACATTCAAATATGTTGTAAGGAAGTAAATATCTTCCATGAAAATTTAAAGTCATCTGGTCATTATAATAAAAGCAGATTTTTGAAATTGAAGCTCTTCGAAGTGGAGCTACTTTTACAGTAACTTTTCCACTTTATATATTTTTTATAAACTAGGGTTTTTTTTATTTCTAAGGAGTTCATGTTTGTTCTTCATTTTTTATTCTTTAAGATTTTACAGTTCAAATGAACTAGCTGCAAGTCACAAATATACAAACGCAAATCTAAATAATCAGACAAGTGCATTTGCATTTCCAAAATGTACATGATACAAGCAGCTTAAAATGGAGGAAGAGATGCTGAAAATGGCTGCACTGTAAATTATACTACTTAAGAGGTTACCCAGAGCATCAAGCTCTGACAGGTAACCAGCATTTTCTGAAACCGTACTTTCACAATCATAGAATTAGATTCATGCATTAGTGACAGTTGTGCATGGCTGGCTTATGTCAACATTTTAAAATCCCATGTTCCAGGTCTTACAAGTATGATTACAGAGGTTTGTTTTTTTTTATCAGCAAACGCATCGATTGCAGCCAGTAGGCAGCTAATCAGCCTCATCTATATACTATTACACAGTAAGATTAACTGTTATTGCTTGTCCATCGATGAATACAATTTGATCTACTGTATACAATGATGTGATTGGTAAGGTACGCTATAGTTAAAACATCAGTCAATGGACCATATCCATCAAATTCATTTACCACAATAACATTTTCCTTTACCCCTTTCTTCCTCCTTGAAATGTAAGTATCTTGAAAAATTTTACAAAAATGAAAATTCTTTTGGCATGACCCTCAGTGGTCGTCATTATGTTAGATAAATATTAAATTGATTTTATTGATCATAATAGTTCTACCCCTCACAGTTCTATATCAAGGTGACAAAAATACGCCTAGGAGCGCCCCTGGTGGCAGAACAAGTCATTACATAATTTGACCAAGTAAAGGGCATTGCAATAATAACGGAGCCTTTCAGGACACTAATTAGAAGTTATTTAATTTATATTATGCTAAATGGGCCGCATCTTTCTTTACGGAAGAGTAGAGAGTCATGCGCCTCATTAAATGAATAAAATACTCAAATACAAGAGCAGCCACGCATCTTAACCAGGTTCAGCTCACTTTGCTCCTTCCTCCCGTCTGAACGCGAGATAAATCTAAAGCAGCTCACATGTTAAGAAAGCGGCTTACCTCTTCAACTTTGTGCAGGTGATCAGCTCCGAAAGCCCGTATCCACAGACAGAGAGACCGGCAGGACAGTGGGAGCACACCGCGTCCGCCACCTGAGCATCCTCCTCCCTGTCACTCTGCATCACCGGGGTGTCAGTCATTCCGGAGCACGGAGCTGTTCGCGGGTTATGTGTGTGCGCGTGTGTAGAGGGAGGGATGGAGAGAGGGAGGAGAGA
Organism: Craterocephalus stercusmuscarum; assembly: GCA_037177115.1. NCBI lineage: Eukaryota > Metazoa > Chordata > Actinopteri > Atheriniformes > Atherinidae > Craterocephalus > Craterocephalus stercusmuscarum. The sequence continues at coordinate 17,559,819 of JBBDHI010000004.1, read as the reverse complement.
CATCCATTTAGCACGAATAAACATGTAAAGTGAAAGTCCTGTTTTGATGTGTGAGGAAACCACAGAGATTTCTGAAATGCACATGCTGCGAGGAGAATGGAAAAAGGTGTCAAAATTTGGATTTCCTAAGAACAGATTTGAGTGTTTACAAGCTCAACATTAAAACTTTCTTTATTCCAAACTAACACAATATTATTTTGTGACATATTCAGAGCAGTAAAACAAGCACATACTCCCTTTAATTAATCAGCGCCCATGTGCTTGACTCAGTTTTACAACTTAAGTGTTGAGCTTTAACTTTGACAGTCAATCAGTGACTAAATATGATGCTCATCTTGATTTAAGTGTGCCTGAAGCTTTTGAATTTGCCGAATCAAAGTAATCAAGAACATGATCATTATCATTCATGATGTGTGTGTTGTTAGTAGATGAAATCACAACAGCTGAAACAAGACACCTAAGCTATAGTGAGTTCATTTTGGATGTACAGTAACTCACCGTCCCCTGTGTCAGCCCGTCCCATGAGAAGGAGGTCAAGATCCGGAGGTTCAGGTGATATCCAGTCACCTGTCCTCATCTTTATCCAGTCCAGGATACACGGTTTATCCATGGCAACCCTAGGCGTGGAAATGATGGCAATATAAATAACCGTGCACAAAAATGAGCCAACTGCGCAGCAGAAATATTTCTGGCTTTACATCAACAATCTATCTCTTTTTCAAGGAGTATTACATTACTAGTACACATGTTTCTGTTCTGTACTCTGCCATAAATTCAACATTTAACGAGTTGAGCTGGAGAAGGATTCATTAACAAATGTACCTTATTTTAGGAATAATATCTATTTAACAATCAAATCATTACTAGAGGAGTTATCCACCAGTGTGATGATCAGAAGAATTAAATCTGCGTATAGCTAATGAAACGCTCCTAACCTTTGTAGCCATATTTATCATAGGAATCAATGCTTTTTGAATGGAAGTCATCTGGAACCAGAGAGGTTTTGGAAACGGAGCCTAGCTGCTGCAAGCGGTATTGCACTTCAGGTTAATTACAGAATGTCTCTAAATAAATCTGATAATGGATTACTATGTCTATTTCTTTTTTACAGGCTGTAACTCCTTTAGCTCTGAACTGATAAACTCAAATGTTACTTCAATCAGCTCTGACTACGCTCACTCTGAGGGAGGTGAATGTGTGGGCAATTAAGAAAAAAAGTGGACCTGAAATATGAGTCACCATGGCAATGAGTAAATAAAGAGCAACAGGTCCATTTTAATTCAGTGAAATGTAAATGTGCGCTGGTGCAGACCTTCAAATCTATCCACTATTACGGAGTCGACTGAGTTAGAGTAGAAAGAGCCGAGAAGTCCGTCTGAAAACAGGCAGATAAGGTGGAACTCTGCGGGTTTATGCATGTGCTATGTTAACCTTTCTCCAGTGATCATTAAGCTGTGACCAGTTGGAGAAAAAATGTTGGTGACAATGACATAGTTTTTCTTGGGCCTGTGATAATAATGTGATCACTTTACTCAGTCGGCCTATTTATGATTTCAGGGATTTGCAGTCAGAGGTTCAAACTGTGAGAAGATGTTGTGAAGTACTGCGCTCCTCATTTTGTTGTCATTGGTTTGATTCTGCTGTTGTCTTTTGTACCTCAGGGGCAGTGTTAGTCATCACATAATATTTTATACCCCCTGCCAAGGTGGAGATCATGTCTCATAACCAAATGATTCTGAATAAGACATTTCAGAAATGGAATAAGAAACAACAGATTAGATTTTAAAACAATTCTCTACAGATGCAAACATCTAGAACATCAGTGAACACCGTCCCATCCTGAATCAAATGGCTGCTTTTAGTGACAACACCAAACACCTGCTGGTGGTTTCTGTGAAGTTCTCATTGTTTCATGTTAGCAGCTCCTTCACATTTTCACGGCGCATAGATGTAACATTCAGTCCTGCTGTACACCTTTGCCTCAAATATTTTTCTGGCCTAGACACTGAAGATGTCAATATAATTGATAGACGTGAATGATTTTCTACCAAAAACTGATTGAGAAAACTTAAAACTATGGGAAGAAGTTGCACTTCAGCATGGGCTCTAGTTTCCATTGTTAGTGAAGATATTCAAAATTGCACAATATCTTAGTGGAGAATACACCATATTATGAGATCGCTATTTTCTAATTTGTAAACACAAATAATACAGAAAAAGTGAAGGTGCATGACGCCGTGTGATGGGACGGGAGCTCTGGATTGGTAGGGATACTCTCCATTACCTCAATTTGAAACCATTTTCGTCTGGTTAGATTTTGTTTTATCTGGCTAAAAGAGGTCAAATCTAGTGGAGCAAGTGAGCGATAAAGATGCAAAAGATGGTGGACCTAAGCAGAAGAACCAAAATGCACCGTTAAATGCAGGATCTGCTAATTGACAAGCTAAAGCCTGCTTGTCTTTTTAGAAAATAGATTAAACTTCCAAACACATCCAGCAATGTATGTTTATCTTTATCTGATAAAGTCATGTGGTGTGAACGTTTGAGTCACTACACAGTAATTCTCACTTCAAATGTTTTTTTTTTTTTTTTTTTTTACATAATGTGGACTTTGACATTTAACATTGAGTTATGAGGATCAAAAATGGGCTGAAATACGATTTCACAGGGTGATCCTACATTTCCAGAATGGAAACAGTATGAAGCAGAATTCAGGGTCTGTGTCAGAGCCAGAATACAACATGACATCGAAAAAAACCCTTTTGTCTTCATCCTCACATTCTCTATTAACCCTAAACATATAAAACCATAAAAATGTCTTTAAGCAGATAATTAGGCTGAAACTGTTCAATCAGAGACCCAGAAAAGAGTCTCCAAGTACAGTAATGAAAACAGCCAGCAGGTTGTGTAGAAAGTGACATACATCATCGACAGACTTCACAGCCAAACAAAACATGCTTCATTATGGAAATGTATTCACATTACTTTGGCCAACAGTCAACACACACTCATAAACAGATATGTACACACCACACCTGCATGCACAGCTTCCTGTGGCAACAGGCTGGTGTTGTCACGGCTGCTGCAGTTCCCCCAGAGACAATGAGGGGAGAGGGAGGGAGACAAAGACAGAATACTGACGAAGATGAACTTGACCTTTACGGTGTCTTGGTGAGGAAGGTGGGGGGCATGTAGCTACTTATGAATCTATAATGAGTCTCCGCAATGTATGTGTGTGTGTGTGTTGTTGCGGTCTGAGCTCTTAGCTGAAGAAAGGTCATCACACAAGGGGGGCACAATACACCTAGCCCTCGCCCACATCTATCTATCCATCCATCTATTTATCTTTCTACCCAAGAAAGTAAGTGTTGAACAGCTTCAGGTGTTTTATGAGGAGGCGTTATTTTCTCTGTTCAGCTGTGTTCATTTTTTCTTCAGGAGGATTGTGCATGTGCAGATCATGCTTATTGTTTTTATTAGTCAGTAATAAATTGCAGCTCTTTTGTACCTTATTAGAAGCAGGAAAGGAGCAGATGTTGCTTGAGCTTAATAGAGTTCAGACAATGCTTCCTCCTTTTTATCCAATGAGTTTTTACTGCTTTGATATGCTTAAATGCAGTGTGTGAAAAAGGCTATAGCAGATTATTACATTTTTTAATACAAGGCCATATCATATCAGGTAATAATGTTTTAAGGTCTTCATGTTTTCCAAGCTGTACCTTTTCTTTTTTTGACAGGTTTGTCCTTCATTTTTTGTTGGTTAAGTAGGAAAAAGCTTTTTCACAAAAGTTGGGGAAGCATCATATTAATTGTACATTTAACGATTCATTTTTATATTTCACCAGTTAAAGCTTAGAGGGAATTAAATTCAGCCTCATAATATACCTTTCAAATCAGATTTATTTATATAGCACCTTTCAAACAACATCGGTTAACCCAACTAACAGCTGCTGTCAATAAACATAGATAAGACACAAATAAAATAAGAAAACAGATTAGATAATAAAAATAGAATCCCAGTAACAAATCAAGGTAAAACTGCACTTTACTAGCATTTGAAGGCCAAGAAGAAGAGGTGGGTTTTCAGTCTTGACCTAAACTGTTCCACCAACTGAGAGGACCCGACCAACAGAGGGACAGACAGACAGAGTGTAGGAAGAGTCCCTTTAGCAACTCTTTTAATAAAGTGATCTGAGGATGCTCCATGACTCATACAAAGACAAAATAAAAACTGAGACATCTATGAAGGTTAAAAGCTTTTAATTTGAAATCTGTATAAGGAACAACAACCTAAAATAGTACTCATTTTGATTTTTTATTTCTTTAAAGTGCACTCAGTTAGATGAATACTATAATTTCAAACTCAATCTACTACTTTTTAAAAATTATGCTCTGCATTTTTCATGCAGCTGCTACACGACGAGGCTGCGTCCGCGATTCAGCCAGTCTTCACACAGTTATGAGATGAAAATCATTTCCAGGGACGATAAAAGTAGTTTATCACTTCTAAAATTGAGGCAGCCCCCCTGGACTACTGAGACGGGGCTTTTTGTCAGTGAACTGGTCCAGCTCCGGGGTCCTTTTGTTCCAGCTGCCACAGCAGATTTGGGCGTCTGTACGGAGGCCTGTCAGAAACAGGCTTATCTCTTGGGGGCCTCCCAGCACAAAGACCCATTTAGATACTCTCAGAGAATGAAATCTTCATTATCTACCTCTTGAAACATAAACAGAACCCTGCTATTAAAGAAAATTAACTAAATATACAATGGTTTTGTTTACTTTAAAATGATTTTAAAAAATGCATGGTAAGAATACTTGTACAGTGGATCAGATACAGTGGGAGATTTCAACATTTGTTTGATTATTAGACTCGAACATCGTTATGAAACTGTGAATGGCAATCCGAGTTAAAACTCATGCCTGACATCTTTGTTCTTAGTTTTTCTTAAAATACTTTAAGTTATAAAACCAGACTTAAAAATGAGAAATTAAGAAAATATATGATCAATATTTTCATCTGCCCATCTAGTTATCATTTCTCCATCTATCCATCCATCTGGTGGCCTTTCCCAGCCATGCCTGTAGTGGGAGTGTCAGTATATCTGCCATGGCGTCCTGCTGATGTGTATTGTGATGGAGTTGAATACTCCAGCTACCAATATGGCCTGCACCAATACTGGATTAGCCACAGTGGATTAGCTGGCTGCCCTCCTGCTGCTTATTCAAATATTGTTTCACGTATTGTCATCATTGGGGCAGAGCTGTGGCCCAGGAGCCCACAAGCTACCGAATATTCTCAAAGAAAGCCAGAAAAAAATGTCTTTGCTTCCATTTTCCCACAAAAGCGTCTAATTTCATCTTTTAGCGAATGTGGAATTTGGACCACTGAGGATTTGGACAAAACCGTTGGTGGATTCGGAGAGCATCTGTAACACTGGAAGAGGTAGAGAAAGACGGTGGAAAGATGATGGAAAGCAAAACCCAACCAAGGCCAAAAAAAGGCATGAAAGCTCGCCTTGATCTTTGATACATGGTGTTTTTCTTTTCTCTTCTCTCTCCCTTTCTCCCTTCCACCCTCACACATACACTTGGGAGTCAAGGCAATTGATGTGCTGCCTTTGATGGCAAAAAGAGGCCTATATTAACAGCCAAAAGACCATGATGAAAGGGCTGAGAAAAAGAAGGAAAATGGGTAGAAAATGTGATATCAAAAAGAATGGCAACTCGTGATAAATACTTCAGATGGAGTGATGGTAACCAGACATCGGGGTGTTGAGGGCTGGACGGTTTGACGGCAGCGGAGGAAAGCCTAAGGTAGACGGAGAGCTTACCGTGTTAGCCCGGCAGTGGTGATGGCTGAGGTCGCCGTGGTGGTTCCACTTTGTTGTACCACTGGTCATCCGTTAGAATAAGGGAAGGGAACACGCTTGCCGCATGGCCTTGGCTTCTCCTGGTGATTCGGAAGCGTGGACGCCAGTGGACGTCCCATTGCAGAAGCAGTCGCCATCTTTGTCCCGTTGTTGTCTTGGATATCCTCTCCTGCGTCTTCATCCCTCCCTCTTTCCTTTGATCATGCCTCCCTCCCTTGCTCTGTGCCGTATGACATCATCACGCAGCGGTATCGACAAGCATCAAAGAACCTCTGGGCAGGACTGTGTGGCTGTCGGTCTGTGCATTTGAAAGGGGTGTAAATATGGAGCAAAAAGAGTGCTGTAACCCCCCGCTACACACATCGACTGCTCTCCTCTCCCTGCAGATGGATGGCGTATTAGGCCAATACAAAACTATACGCACACACCCGCACCACCCCATCTCTCAGCTGGGTGTATCTCAGGGCCCCCTGCTGTGCCCGCAGTGTTTGATGACGTGTTTAAATAGCTTCATTCACTCTGAAAGCTCAGCCCTGTTCTTCCACCACTGTTTCATCCTTCTTATCCGTTTCTTCAAGCTGTTGCAGCAAACAAAAAGTGTCATCTTGGTCAACTTTGCGGCTAAAGACAATACCTAATGCATTGCCACTCCTCCTTAGTCTCGCTTTTAACTTTCATCCCTTGCTTTCTATTACCTCTTACAGCTGGTCAGTACCATTTCCAATCCTGTTAAAGCTGTATGTCCTATTAGGGAACCCTTCTGTGTGTCTGACATCTGCCTGAAAATCACATATACATGTTTCACTGTCACACTCTGAACCCTCTGTGGCAGCTGTTATCCAATCCAATAAGGTCTTCTTCCAGAAAACACACATGATTAGCAACAGAATGAGGCGTCTTTGTCCAGCCTGAATGTACCGGCAACTTCTACTCTAATCAACATGTCAGTGACACGGACTGGATTTACATAACATTTACTGTATTCACAGTAGTAACCACAAGCACAGTGACTGGGAAGTTGGGGAAAGCAAATGTTTGGGGTTTAAATCTTTCAAACCGAGCAGCAAATTTCATGACTAAGATTGTAAAGATTGTAAATATGTTTAAGATTCTACCCTGTTACAGGTTAATTATTTTTTATCTCACTACAACCACAGTGTGTGACAGGTGCCTCAAAACACTGCCTCTTCCCCTGTCATCCTAAAGATCAGAAACACACGTAACCGGTTGCATCATCCATATTTGTTCCTCATGACTTTCCTATTTCTTCTTATGCTGCTGCTCCTCTGCATCTACTGGTGTACACCTGAATTTGTGTTTGTAAATAGCTCTTGATGTAATAGACGCCACTATATGAGTCTGTTTCATTTATGACTTTCTACTTATTTATTATTTTTACTTAACTTACTACTTTGTAATAGAGTGGCAACATTCTGTGGCCGTGTTGATACTTGGCGAATAAAGCTGATTCTGATTCCTGGTCATGTAGCAGCTTGGATCATTGTCTCTTTGTTACAAGTATAATGATGTGCTTTATTGCTCTATTTATTCAAACTTTCAAAGACCAGCACAAGAATAGGAGAAAATTAGAGAAATGGGAGAAAATGTGAAGTCAATAGTATGAGGACAGAGGTGGAATAACACACACAGTTTTCACAAAACAAAACAAAATGAAAAAAAAAACAAATGCATTTTCTACCCGAAATAATTAGTGTTTCATTTTAAACATTAAGCTTTAACTAATTCTTTAATTAGACAGAGGTTGGAAAACCAAATGAACTAGCTTTAATGGGTCAGGAAAGTGAGGATTTTAAAGGCAGGATATTTTGGAAAACCAATCCAAATCTGCATTTACAGGTAAAGGTTGAGCAAACGGAGGCAGTCGGCAAATCAAACAAAATAGGAAGGTGTGTGGCTCAAGGCAATATTCAGAAACAGCACAAAGTTTAAAAGTACAAGGCAGTGTAAGGGATTCCCCGGAAACCACAGCTGAAAACAATAAGATATAACAATGGGGATATAAACAGGTGAGCAGCGTGAAAGTTAAACTTTAGAAACATATTCTGATGACGTGGTGACTAAAAGCTGAACAAAAGGAAGTTTGATGAGCTTAATCTTCCTGCTCACTTGGTGAATCCTGTCTGATCTACTAATGATGCAAAAAAGAGCTTTGCAGACAACTACAAGATGAACTACATCGCAAATCAAAAAGTTACATTTGTGTTTTTGCGCATGAATAAAAAACAAAATGTTTCAGAAAACATTTCGTTTTCCACTAGTATATTTGCATAACCTGGAAAAAGACCATGTTTTTTACTTTACTAACCAGATTTCACTTGGGATGGTTTACCTGCATTTGATTACATGTGTTGAAAAGCTGGTGAATAAAAATGTCAGGCTACCAAATTTTATTTGCTTTAATGAAGACATGAAAACACATTTAGGCTTAAATACATTTAATAAAAGCATCCGGTAACCCGTGAGCTCTGGTATTTTAGTGAGTCTAGTTATGGCTCAGAATTTTCCTAACATGAAAATTATACTCTTATGTGGAACATTATCCTCTTAAAGGTAAAAACCAGCATTTAAATCCAGTCTTATTGTCATTTGGAGCAAATACTGTCTGCACTGACGTTGCAGAACACACTACTTGCACAAAAATCTTAGCTCTATATAATACTTATAACAATATGTTTTCAGATAAATAAATGGGCCCAAAGCCAATTATTTCCAGCTCCTATTTCAGTGTCGCTGTAAGAAGGAAATCTGATGTTGATTTTGGACTCTGGTGATTTAGAATCGTGTCTATGATTTAAGCGTTATATCCTACAGTTAAATATCACACAGTTTCATGTTTGTTATTCTGATACAAGCCTTGTTGTACATGCTCATAATGGGATTGAAGTTGCCATTTAGCAATCTTGAGCTAAATGATTAACCTCAAAAGTCTTATTAATGTGGCCTTGATCTGCTTCCTTTTGAGCACCAGTTCAGAGAAATAAGAAGCAATTAAAGGTAATTAAGGTTTGCCATCACAAACTTGATGTCCAGATTGTGCTTCTGCTCAGGCCTGCTGCCCTACTGCCTTCCCTCTGTTTTCTATTCACGCTGTCATTCTGAGTGCGCTGCCCTTCTGCCTCTCTGCCCCCACATGGCCTCTCCTGTCTAACTAATTGTCAAGGTTCTTGTTACTATTATGCCTAAAAGCGTCTCCCTACTGAAAAAGCAGCTCAGTTATATGGAAAGCACCCTCAGCAAGGATTATAAGATCGATGGAAAAAAACTAAACATACACAAGTGTGCATGCTAACGCTTTTTTCCATCATGGTTTCTCTCATCATATCGACAAACTGTTCAACAAACTTGGCGTTCCTCATAAAATCAACACTTGTTTCTCTCATCCACATACCAATCATATAAAGTCATTTATATTCAATCGGCAACTCTATTACAGGTATTACAGAAACTAATTTCACAACTTTAATAGCTCTGCTAAAAAATGCCCATTTACTTCCTCCGCAAATGACTTCCCATAATCCCAATCAGCCAAATCCGTCCGCTGATTGCTCGCCTTCCGGGAAGACAAACAGGAGTGTTTGGAATCAATATGAGCACTCTTGGCCTACCTGTAAGATTGTTGGGGTAACAGCTCATAACAGCAAGCTGACAGCCTGTTGAGGGTTGATAAGCGTTTCTCATTAATGAACCCCATTCACACAGCCCGAGCCACACATGTAACACACATACACACACAATCACTCAGAGAAGCAGTTGTCCTTCAAAATGTATGCCATCATTGTGAACAATATAAATAGATTTATAAATAATGAATTACGCATTGATGCGTGCATCGATTTACCAAGCATATGACTAAATAAATGGGGTGTTTGGCAATTTTAGAAGCTAACGCATACCTTGAGGGGACAAAATGAAAGAAAAGTGTTTAGTGAATGTTGCTGTGCATTAAAATAACAGTTTGGCAAGGCTTATAGTTACTTTCTGCTGCAGCTGACATACACATGGGTTTAACCCAAGTGGTCATTTTTGAGGTTGTAATTTGCTATCAGGCAAACACCACATTTACTGTTTTTCAGTCACTGCTGGTCTGCTTAGCGAAGATATTCCCATAAATCTTTTTTTTTGTTGAACTGCTGAAATATCATGTGCTTGGAGTTAATGTACAATCATATTTCCTTAACATTAACACTGATAGCAGAAAGACTACATCACAAATGTTTAAACTAATATTCGATAAATAATTTTATCTCATTTTGCTCATGACACTCACAACGCTCCTAAAAAAAGTAAGGGCAGAAGCACGTTTATCACTGTGTTGCATTTCTTATTTTTTAACGCACATGTTTGGGAGCCGAGGGTCCAGGTGCTGCAGTTTTTAATGTGTGCATTTTATCATGTTTGCTTAATATATAACCCCAATTCCCAAAAAGTTGCCATGCTGTGCAAAGTGTAAATAAAAACAGAATTCAACAATCAGTAGATCTTATAAATGAGTCAGCCTATTACGTTCACAGTTGAATACATATGAAGCAGCTAAAGGAAACGTATGAGTTTTGAGAAACAGTTTTCAAGGGTTGTAATAAATATATTATATATACTTGTAATTAGGTGGAAGAAGACCTGCAATGTCTGAAATGCCGCAGTTTGAGCCTCACCACGTTCATTCTGCACTAAGAGAGAGAGAGCCGCAGTTGTGAGGGGACTGAGGCCATTGTTTGGTTGAAGTGAGACAAATGAGACCCCGGAGAGCACTACTTAGCTACTCATAAAGGTCAGATATGGAGCCACACCAATGGATGCTAATCCTGACCCCAGGGACTGTGTGCACATGCGCCTGAGGATGTAATTGTTTCACAGGACTGTGACATTTAAACCTGAACCAGTGTACACTCCTGTGTGGCAGAACAGTGTGTACGTGATGTACACCTTTGGCTGGAAACTAGAGTGCTTTCGTGCCCACAGAGGTTTAATTAGTCATGGCCTTGGGGGAAATTAAAACATCAGAGGGTATGTTTTCATCTACTCAACCTTGTTTGGCTATTGCTTTAAAAAAGCTTGATTTTCATTAAATGGACAAATATTTAAAACTTTTCATCCTCGCCCAAAAAAGTATTTTTGCATTAATTGTAAAGGCTGAATTATTTCTAGGCTTCTAGGCTCTCATATAGACACACACACACACTTGCTCTTACATTTCACTTTCAGGATGAGAATTTCAGCCACCAACAGACACATCATTAAGAGGAATTGCTGTATGTTAACATTTGTGCAGTCTAATTGGTGTTTTACTAATAATACACTGACAGGCTGAAATTCTTTCCTTTGCATTGGAGCTACTGGCTTGTCAGCAGGTCGTAGTGACTGGGCCACCTGAGAGCTGGCAGCAATGCAATTTGTGAGTTTTAGCCGAATGCAGAGGAGATAATGATTGGCAGGTCACAACAACAGTTCAGCCGGAGTGTAATGAGCAGAAAAAGGCTTCACAAATAAGTTAATGCATGTGTGTGTGTATGCGACAGACGCAGCCAACATGGAGTGGAGGTCCTTATGATTAATTACCGCTGCTGCAGCGCATCCCAGAATTGCAGCCTGTTTAAAATAGATCCTTTTTTTGCTTCATTATAAATATTCAGTTTTAATGGGTTTGTCCAGAAACCTACAAACAATGCCAGCTTTGGGCATTTTCAAATTCTGGCATAAACCTGCGCTAGATATGAAAAATAAAACCAAGAGTCACCAAAGAAAGACATTTTAAAACCTTACAGAACCAAAAGAAAAGGAAGCGTTTCTTATATTAAGCATGTTTGGTCACAAGTCACTATCGATGATTGCTTTGGTCAACATCTTGTGAAATATCGTTACAGGAGTTTATGTGTTAAATAAACACAAGAACAGGTCAAATTTCTAATGAGAAACATTATCTCACCAGGAAAATAACTAATAATAAAAAAAAAAAGCTGGAGCCAGAGGCATGCTGGGGTGGTGCTGCCTACTTCTGAAATCTGCCTGGATACCCCAGATGATTGACAGGTCCCCGGAGGAGGTGGACAGACATGTCTTCCCAGACATGCGTGGATCACCACAGTGTTACTACACCAGTTTGAAATGAAGTTGCCTTCTTACACATACTGCACCTTATCATCCACCTGGTCTCCGAGGCGCCCAGTTGTGCATATTTCCAGTCAACACATCCGGTGCATTTAAATAACTATGGTTAAACCTGTGGACATGGTCTGCACGGTTAGAAAGCTTAGAGCTCCTTTGTTAGAAAGCTTTTCCATTTGAGTGGCGAGGGTTGCTAAAACAGGTGGATGTTAAGAGTTTTAAAAAAATTACATCTGCCGTACATTTCTAGGAGAGATTTTGTCCCAGCGCATGTACAGCTACAATGTTTTAAAAGGCTATTAATCCAGGGGTGCAGACCAAGGTGTATGCAGAGTAAACCCTTTCCAGGGACCACAACACCCCTGCTTTAATCTGATGACAGCCTGAAACTATAGCAGTGCTAATGTAGTTATATGATATTACTAGATGACTTTCTAATATTTAAGTAAGCTTTATTTATACAGCACCTTTCACAGACAATGAGTATTTAGAACCCAGCCCAGATCTAAAGGTAGGGGTTGATCATCTCACGGTCTGGGAGCTACTGCTTGGAAAGATCTGTCTCCTAAAGTGAGCAGGAGGGACCATTAAAAGATTCTGATTGGATGGGATCACAATGTAGGATGTGTTTGGCTGAAGCAGATTCATGATAATAAAGTCAGCAGGTTTAAAACAAGGGGGAGCTCTTCTGTTTGGAGTTCTGGACCACCTGAGATGAGTTGGCTTCTTCTTGTTGAAAAAAGTAAACAGGCTATTACAGTTATCTAACCGTGAATAGATAAAAGCAAGCATAGCATAATCATCTCCTATCATCCTAATCATCCACTATGTTCTGTGTTTAACAGTGTTCCTCATAATAAGTAGTTTCATTAAAAATGACCCCCAGGTTTCAGAGACTGGGTTTATATGAGGCTCCGACATTTAGGAAACCCTGGGCAATTTGGTGATAACGGTTGATAAAACTGGACATACTGATGTGATATTTCATGAACAACCCTGCCGTAGCAGTGGGAATATCGCTAAAAACAGTTCTTCTATTTAGACAAGAACTTGAATGGACATATGACATATTAGAAAGAAATAATGGTGAACATGTGGTGCTGGGCCCACCACCTGGAAATCTCTGGGTTCTCTGGAGGATATGAGTTCTGCATTTGGAAAAATGAGGTAACCTTGTAATATCTGGCAAAAAGACCTTCAGAGAATGATCTCAGAAGACAACTGGAATGCAAAACGTAACAAACTTGCATGTCCAGATTATTAATGTAAAGATTAGAGGTGCAGAAAAAAGTTCATTCAAAATTGAGATTCTTATTTATGAAGATTCTCAATCGATCAACATTTTCCAAGAATCAATATTCGAAGATTTGGAAAGTGTTTAACAGACTACTTTCAAAGCAGGTGTTAAGTGACAAAGAAATGTTAAAATCTGCAATGTAAGAAACGATAAAATGTCACCTCTTTGTAAAAAGATCGCTTCTGTATAGTTTCAATGTTAGAATCCCTTATTATCCTCGAGAACCTCCTTCTAGCTAACAGAGGAATGGAGTTAATCCCAGAATTGAAACCCTTTGATACTGAGTGTTTTTTTTATCCTGCCTCTCAAATGTAATCCCAGATATCATAGCAGTATATGTGAGTGTGTATGTAAAAACGATGCTGTTTCTTGCACCAGTGCTATTCCAGTTAAATGTACTTACATCTGGAACTGCATATTTTTACCTCACAGTCATACAATCTTAAAATGATAAAAAGCCTTAAATTTCTTAAGCCCTTCTTCACAATAAACTAGCTACCGAGGCTGGAATGCAAGCTACACCATCACATTTATCCAACATTTTCCGTTAAAATCTTCACCCGTGAATAATATCTGCAGCACATAATGAGCATGCCCTAGAAAAATGTAGTTTTAACACCATCTTGTGAAATAAAGTAGAACTACAATTCCTGATGTGTGCCTCCATCAGACAAGTTTATGACAAATTTAGATCCATGTTTCCATTTCAGCCAATAAAATGTTAGTCTCCTGAACGGAGGATGTCTCCCCACAGCTGGACCGATGATCGGACCAATTAAAGTCTTATGTTTTAGTAGACAAACATATTTCATATGGGACCTATACCCCCAAAAAGGAAGGTATGACAAAAAAACTTGACTTAAAAAATAAAAATTTTGACATTTCAATAATGGTAACTTGTCGTGGGGTGAGAGGCCGTTCATTTCAAGCTTAGGTCCTCTGCCAGAGGCTAACTCAACAGATAATTGGCAAGAAAATGTTTAAAATTCCAAGATGACAACATGGTAGATGTTATAGGTTCTTTTTAAGGTGAGTTTTCTATGGTTTGTCAGACGCCTGCTTCTACTTTTCAAATGTAATTTTATGACTGTTTTGGTTTTTCCTACTTCCATCAATGCAACATGACACCATACAATATGTGAAGAACATGGGGGATGTCAGTCAAACACACGAGTGGCTTTAATTGTGGATTGGTTTGGAAAATAAGTTACAAAAATCAGTGAGTTAGTTATTACATGTGACCAAAAT
>JBBDHI010000004.1:17527463-17538885 GCA_037177115.1 Craterocephalus stercusmuscarum | reverse complement strand
TTTACAAGGCAATAAATACACATTTTCTTTTAAGCAATGCTTAAAATTACTTAAATGATCACATATTAGCTTTACAGCGTGAGTTAAGAAATACTTTGATTTGAAGGTTTTATGTTATGAAAAGTTAATTTTCAAATATGAGTGGAATTAAATAGTTCTTTGTTAAAGTACATGAAAAGAAGATAGGTTAAAAAAATGTAATAATTCATTAACTGTAACTCAGTAATCATATTTTGTTATGGGAATATAACACAGCAGCCGCTTCTCTGACTAATCAATAGCTTTTTCTTAGCGGTGCCCGGTGGCTTAGAACGTGGGGGAGAGAGGAATTACCGAGACAGAGGGACATGGAGGATCTAACAGGAGGAGCAGCGACTGAACTGCTCCTCATCAGAGCCGATTCCCACTTAAAAAACTCGCACCCTTTCTCCATCCTGCCTCTGTCTCCCGAGCGGCGCACTGCACAGCAGTAAAACCCACGTCCGTGGTTTGGACCCCCATTTGACACAATCTGCCGCTTTGCACGACGGCCACATGTGCACAGCGGGGAGGTGATCTTGTGTGGCCCTCTGGCCGTCAGAGAAACACAGGAACGATTGGCAGAAGAGAGTTTGTTGGTTGACAAAGAGGAAAGGACGTTGTTGGGAGTGTGTAGGGAACTACGTGATGCATTGGAAGACCCTGCAGCGTGATTTGTTGGCTCAGCATAGATGGTAAAAGATGATTTAAAAGACTCTAGATGCTTTGGGATGGTTGCTTTGGGTCTGGAAGAGGAGACATTTGGGGTAGAAGTCTTTTCTGGCACAAAAAGCTTGGACTTGGCTGGAGAGAGCGTGTTTGTTTCATCCTTCTTACATGGCCCGTAAATCTGTGGGGTAGTTTTCAGGCTCGCTTTGCTCTGCTTTACAGGTTTAGGCACAGCAAAATGTGAGTCTGACTGCAAATTTGATGAATGCTGGATCGCTTCCTTCATGCGATCACCGACAGTAAAATGGGAATGTGAAGTCCTCACAGACTTACAGCTTACTGATGAACCGCCGGTCGTACTGTGCATCTCAAAGTCGTGCCCCACCCTCACCGTGTTGTCCTCCACCGTCACAGAACCCTCTGCTGAATATGAACTATGTGGCTCATCCCATTCATAACATCCGCTGTCAAAATCTGACACGTACTCTCCGTCACATTCTCTGTCCGTTACGTTTATAACATCATCACCTTCCAACACAACATCATCATAGGAACCGCACCTCTCCTCCGTTTCCACAGCAAGTTCTGCATCCTCCACTCCTGTTTTGGAGGCCTGGCTTGGTTGAGGCAGATTTATAGAGCAGCTGACGGCGGTGGAGCACAGAACATGGCTGCTGTTACGGTGTGAAGAGGATAAAGTATGGTTTATCATAACTGAGGGTGAATTAGCAGCAGCCTGCGCTGGGACCGACCTGCTGCTGCGTCCGCAAAGCAGCGACGTCGTCACACTGAGCAGCGTCTTTGGTAAAACCAGGCTCCGACACATCTGAACGGATTCTTTAACTAAACTCAACTTATCCTGTATGACTGAATTCCTTGTGATGACCTCTGGACTCGGGCCTTTTTGATAAGCTTTAGCAGGAATTTTAGATGATAAGGGTTTGCTGGAAGTGGGGACATTTTCCTTTTTATTTATATTCCCTTTTTCTTTCTTGTTTTCAGGACACGTCGTTTTCCCAAACATGGGTTTAACGGTCAGTGGGATCTAGGAGAAAAAAAAAAGGAAATATGTAATCAGTAACTGAAAAATAAAACCCCTTCCTGACTTTTCTTAGTGCACAAAATCCCGATAAGCATTGTTAACCCACAGTGGTGCAGCACGTGTTAGAGATGGGACTGAAACAATGCTTTTCATGACGATCGTTGGCTTTCTTCATAAATACTGTTGTTCTGGAGCCTCCAGAAAGGCGGACCCACAAACATTAACTAGTCCATGAGAGATGATGTCTATTTGTCAACCCCTTCTTTGAAAGAGTAACAGAGGACATTCATTGTCTCTGCTGACAGTCCGCCTGTGGACTGGGCGAGTTTAACCTGATCAGAGATGGTTATGTAAGCTCTTTCAGCCTGACGAGAAACAACTACCTCTTTCATTCGTATTATGACAGACTCCACAAACATGTAAGAGTGTCATGATTTTTCCCTTCAAGGCTGGATATTGTTCCTCAACAAATAATTGAGCAGGCAATTTTTAATTTTGTCAGGTTGCTTGAGGTAACATTCATGTACGAATATGAAAAGAAATTTCTTCAGGGATCACAAAACCACTGCATTCATCTAATGTCAAACAAAATGACAGAATTTAAACCGTATGAATATAAATGAAAAAAAGTCACAACTTATGTCTAACTGTGATTTAGGTTTCCATTTATTTAATGAAATACATTAAAAATGGCATAATCACAAAATTCGGACATTTTCTCAAAATAAAAACACAAGATCAACTTTAAAAATCCCAGCTTGGTTTTCAGGAATTGGGGTTCATTATGGACGCCGCCGGTCGGCCACTCACCCTCTCCAGGCTGCGAGTGATCTTCATCACACACCCATCTCTCATCATTCTTGCTGCCAGCTGAGCTGTATTTCGGGCATCATCCAGGCCTGAGGTGAAAACAAATACAGAAAGGTAAAAGGCGATAAAAGGCAGTTAGGGTAGGGTAAGGATGTTTACATTCAGAAATATCTGCAACAGAGAGTTTTGAACTTTGTTAGTACCAGAATGTTCTCTCCCAGAAAACTGTATTCCTAAATCCTGAAGTGCCCCGTTCAGGCCTTTTGGTTTCCTGCTGTAAAAGAGCTGGAGATACAAAAACAAACAAACAAACAAAAAAAAAAAGAGTTAGAAACAACATCTTGCTGTTGGAAATTATGGATATTCATTCAACATTCAATAAAAAAGAAAGGAATTTAAAAAAAACACTCCTTTTTCCTATTTTCTGCTGTGTGTGTTGCTATTGTATCTATGAAGGCGATCAAAAGAAGCAGAAATTCAGCTCTTACCCTGTAGGTGCTTCTCAGGTCTATCCAGTTGTTGAGAACATCAGGTTTATGGAGCTGTTTTCGTTTACACTCATACTGCAAACAAACTCCAAGATCCCAGTCTAATACACAAAGCAGATGGAGGCGCATTCAGTTGGTAGTTTTTTCCCCCACAGTGGTTTCAACATGTACTAAATTATATCTCAACAAATGTTTCAGGGAATGCTTTTTAAAAAAAATCTAGCCATTTTAATGATTGCAACCCTTTCTCATGGAAAGTCTTGTGTTCACAGCAATACAAGCAGTTTTTACCTGACCATGTGAGAAAGGTGCACAGCGTCTGGGAAGGTGAAGCAGCTGAACAGGTTTGTTGCTTGTTGGGAAACACAACTCCCTTTTCAAGCTGCAGGCTTTGCAGCCACCTGTTAAACCGTGAAAGACATATCTGAAGGGGGATCCCTGCTTCAACTTGCACCTGTGGCATAAAGAACCAGACTATTAGATAAAACTTATAACCTCTACCTGCATCCATGTTTAAAAAGTTTTTTTCTGTGCACAGAGACCTGTGTAATCCCGGTCAGCTCAGTGCAGAACTCAGACAGAACTGGGTGCTCCTGTGGCTGAACATAAGTGTGAAACTCAGACTCCAGCTCTCCTGTGGAGGTGTTGAGTAGGACAGCAGGAAACTCAACTGAAGGTAGGGAGACAGAAAAGACAATGATGTGCGGGCAGAAAATGTGAAAATTAAGCTCAATCGCAAAACATGCTACTTACTAATTTCCTGACTGTAGTTGTTTTTTTCTCTCCAACAAGTAGACTCAAAGTCAATCACAATCAGGTAGGAAAATATTTGATCTGAGTAGAAAAGAAAAGAAAAAGACTCAATTGGAAATAACCAGACTCAGGTTTAAACGAATAAAGAATCACACTCACTTGATAATGCAGATTTCTTGGACTCGGAGGAAGACTGACTTCTTTGTCTCAACAAACCTAATCTCCTGTGAATTTTAAAGAGTTACACAGATTTTCTATTAAAAGCTGTCTTACTAAAAACTTTCGGTTAGAACATGAGAGTTAAAATATTACGTTTTATTTAATGCTGGTGTTCTAAATAAATAATTTAAAGAAAAGTACAAGTCAATCTCCGACAATTCTTCAACTTGGAATACTCACATTGTTTATGAAAGTTTCACGTTTAGTCGAAGTAATGAGGCTCGTTTACTTACTTTGCCAGTTTCTTTGTAGACATAGCTTCATAGACACAGAATCGCCGAATCGGTTTGCTTCTTTCATATGAGAAAAACAGACGAATTATTGCAGACTCTTGTCTCAAAAAGTCGCGCTGTTTTTAAATGCACTATTCTGAACTCGATTAGTTTTCTCTGCAAGTCAGTAAAGTCGAACACAGAAGCAAAGAATGATTCGATGCAAGCGGACGTGCTGATTTCCGGTGTTATCGTCTTGATTCAAAATAAAAGCACACTTTGCTCGGCTCAGCCTTAGATATTTTATCGCAGCACTTAGAAAACAGCGCAAGCGTGACAGTTTTACAATGATAAGGAGTAGAAGGACAAAAAGCAAACAAACTGTATAAAATAAGCTCATTTATGCCGCATATTAATTCTACAAACCATTAACATTTTATTTTCGAAGTCACTTAAAGGAAAGGGTGCTAACTCTCTAAACTTTACATAGACCACTGCAACGTGCTTTAGCAATGTGTTACAGACATCTATAGCACTATGATATGGACTCAGCTGGACCAATAACAACTGGTATTTGCATATCTTTGAACTATATTTACTTGTATTTAACAGACCATAGATGTGCGTGTAAAGATAGTGTAGTCTCCCTAAGTGTTAGCTTTGAGTTGTTCTGTGTTGCTGTAACTCCATTAATGAATCAAGAAACTGACCCTATAGATGTTTAACCATCCAACAAGTGGAACCCAAAGCCCTTTAAAATGTTAAAACACCTTTCCCTTTCCCATCTTATTAGTGAAAATGTTCCTTTGACATCGCACAATCATCTGATTTTTGTTCAAGTTTCCTACAGGCAAATGTACAAGTAATACGTTTGGTAGCAATTTCATTCGATTTATTGAACTATTCTTTCTTCCTTATCTTTGCAATCATGTTCATGAAATTGTCTTTTTGTGTTTAGTTTGTCCAGGCTAAAACTCTGGTACAAAAGTGACAAATGGAGTACAGTCAACATTTGTTCTCATTCTCATTTTTACTGCCACGCATGAGTAAAATTTTTATGCATTTTTTTTCTAAATTACAGTAAATATTAGTTTAGTTTGATTTGAGAATTTTCAGCCCACACAAGACTTTATCTACTTTGCACCTTCAAACTACTCATATATACAATGCTTTTTAAAATTACTTTTGTATTATTTCTCTATAGAAATAGCTTGAACATGGAGTCTTCCTCAGCATCAGCAGCAGAGAACAACAGCAAGAAAAGAAAAAACAAAGCGGATACAGCGAATGAGGGGGCTAAGAGATTAAAGGCAGGAACACAAGGTGATGAAGCACTGCGTTGTGGACGTCTTTCTGGTTCACCGAGGATCTCCCTGCATCATGACCGCCTGCAGCAACCAATCACACTGAGCGAGCTCACAGAACTGTTACATTTTGCTGCTCTGGGAAAGGGACGAGGCATCAAACAGCCCAGGTAATAATAAGTGACAATATGTTTCTGCATTATTAGCTCCTTTTTTTCAAATTCTCTGTAAATAACTGGACTTGCAAACTTGAGCTCTCTCATGCACATTTGCCTTCCTCTCCGTGTTCTCGCGTCTCCATCAGCTGGTGCCGTCTGCACAGTCAAAGAAAGGTGGATGGTTTAAATGTTGTGATTGTGGAAGGTCTGACTCAGAGTCACTTCTACAATAACTACCTCACCATGGAGCACCTCAGGACCAACTACACCACTGTAAGTAACCGGAGGGAGTGTAAATGCATCTGCATGGTTTAATAAAGACAAACATTCTGTTCATTGTTTAAACGTTTTGTATTTTTGTTACAGAGGGTTACCTTCAGTCCATCATGCAACAATGCAGCTTCAGAAATTTTGAGCAGTGAAGTTCCTGAAACGGTTTGTTTATCTGTTTCCAAGCCAGATAACAAACTACAGAGAGGTAAAAACCTGCCGACTGTGTAATGATCAGCAATGACTGGCCTTACTGACTTGCATGTCTTATTTGTATTAACTTTGTTAGTCCGAAAGTTGTTGGCAGTTGTTCCTATTAATACGATGAACATAATGATTTGGTCCAAAATGTCATTTATCTCAAATACTTTTGTGTTTCTATGTTTTCATTCTGCACATTCGCTCTTTCACTTGCATGTTTGTGTTTTCTTGTGGGCTGTTGCAGCATTGAAATACCATCCAGTTATCACCACATTTGGGACACAAAGAAGAGGCTTAAGTGCTTATGTTCTCACCCAGGCCCAGATGATTAAAAACCACTATCCCGTTAAGGGTGAGGGGAATTTTATCTTGTATTTCGTTAACCAAGACAGCTGATTACCCACTGTGAATTAGAAGGAATGTCTGTTTTTAATAGTGAGAGGGTTTTATATGCATATCTGCACATGTTGCTTAAAGGTTCTAGATCACCTTTGAAGCCTTTTTATTGCCATGGTGTTCTTTGTGTATTTACTTACTCTTGTGAGTTTTTTAATTGGATTTTGTTGCTCTCATTGAAATGATGAGCCATGTTTTATATTTATCCACTCTGTACTGTAAACTCAGATTGAAATGTGCAGATTTTGGTAGTAATCATGCACATGATTTCTGCCCTTCCACCTTTTGTTTTGTTTTATTTGTTTCCACAGGAATGCCAGGCTTTGAGGAATTTGTGTGTACAGACAGTGTTGACTGTGTAACTGACAGCAGTCCTCTGTATGGCCTGGACTGTGAAATGGTGAGATGGCTTTACTTTCATGATTCATTCCCACCTTTAGGGAATACTTTTTCTAATAGAAGGTAAATAACGGTGGCAACACGCTGACTTTGTAAATCCAAATCAAATTATTCCAGTCTGATCCAATACATTTAAAGCATTTCTGCACCATCTTCATTTCTTTCCTCAGTGGTTCTCGGTACTATGATGTGCATCCTTGTAAATTTGAAGCATCACATGAATATTCTAGTTGTTATATCACAGATCTTACTGGTTCACAGTTGTAGCAGTTAATAGTGGTCTCTGCTGTACTTTGAGCTATTATATCTAAAGGAGCTTTGCCTGATATTATTTTAATCTTTCTAAGAAAAATGGTTTCTACACGGTATATTATGTGGTAAAAAGGCGGGAGTGGGACTTCCCCCTTTTAAGTCCATAAAAATGAATGACTCATTGATTGCGCATATCTACGAGTCCAGAACATTTTAGTTAGCGATAGCGGCTAATTTTTAGCTCTTACTGGCTGATCGGAGTCTGGACGTTCCGAAAATTAACCCGGCAGAGAAAGAGCGTCACGCCAAAGCTAAAAATTAGCCGCTTCACTAACTAAAATGGCCTGGACTCGTACATATCAATTACTCATTTATTTCTATGGACTTACCCCTTTTACCACATAATATACGGTGTAGAAACCATTTTTCTTAGAAAGATTAAAATAATATCAGGTATAGCTCCTTTAAATTCTGTTGTCCAGCAATATAAACAGTCCAAAGAGAAACCAGTCTGTCAGACCAGCGTCTTCTTACGAATTATTACGCTGATCCAAAGTGTGTGTCTTTGTGTTTTTGTTGTTTTTCAGTGCCTGACAGAGAAGGGATATGAGTTGACTCGTGTGTCTCTGGTGGACAGTGATGGGAACTGTGTACTAGACGATCTGGTGAAACCTCCCAATCGTGTCCTTAACTACCTCACCAAGTACATACACGCACACACATAACCACTATATGCAAAATGAAGCCTTATGGGCCACCTCTTATTCAGTGGGTTCAGCAACAGTTAATGAGAAAATGGTTACATATGGCAACATCTTACACATTATATTAGCATAAAGGTGGAAGATTTTCCTGCAGTTCATTTTTATCAACATCACGTACCAACGTGTGAATTTTAAAACACATCTCTGCTCCCGACATTACTGGGTGCCTCCTGACAGGTTCTCTGGTATCACTGCAGCGATGTTGCGACCAATCAAAACCACCCTGCGGGATGTGCAAGCAAAGCTGAGGATGCTGTTGCCAGGCGATGCCGTTCTGGTGGGCCATTCTCTCAACAATGACCTCGGAGCTCTGAAAGTGAGCAACTCTGACATCCTGCTGACCCTCAGCTACTGGAACAGCAGTGTTTTATTTCAGGTTTTTACTATTTTAAAGCAGTAAAATAAAGAGAGAGAAAAAAAATCACCATTTGAAGGTTCCTACATCCCATGAGATTTTAGGTGTGAGATAACCTTTATTCAGCTTAATTAGCTTTTTAATTCTCTGCTGTTATCGTAAGAAAAAAAAAAGCAGTGATATTTTATGAAAACATTTTACTTTAGAGAGGCTACCTTTAAGCACAGAACTGACACCATTTTGAAATCTGACGTCTTTTTTCTGGTCGGTGCAGCTCATCCACAAACATGTGATCGACACTTCGCTGCTGTACAGGAGACACTTTGGACAGAAGTTTAAGCTGAAGGTTCTGGCTGAGACGGTGCTGAAGTGAGCTGATGTTTCTTTCTCTGTGTGAGTCCATCTCTTCCAGCATGGGGGGGGAGTAATTAGATTTTTCTCTCACATCCCAGGAGGCAGATCCAGACTGAAGAGAAAAACGGTCATAATCCTATCGAGGATGCTGTAGCGGCCCTGGAGCTGGCCCAATATTTTATCAAAATGGGACCTTATCAGGTAACAAATAACGTACTTAGAACTCACACACACGCTTATAAAGACACGCATTCACACATAACTATTTTCTGCGTACTTTCTGTAAGGTGGTGGAGCTTTATTTGGAGGAGCTGTGGGGATACAAAGTGGAGGACGAGCCGCCAGAATGCTCATCTGCACCAACACAAAGTCACAGGTAAGACTCAGGAGTAGGACAAAGTCACTGATAGTGGATCAGTAACAATCATTAGTAATAATGCGAATATCAAACATTTAAATGTTATTTTTACACACCATTCAGGGTCAGCTGTTCTCTTTGATGTTGGTAGAACCTAACTGTCCCCTGATAAAATAGATAAAGATGAAGTAGCTCGGTCTCAGTGTGAAACATCCAGCTCCGCATGCATCTATACATCCTCCATGTTGTTTTGTGTGCAGGTTTGCTGACATACTACAGACCCTCGGTCGGTCCGTAGCCTTTTTAGGAAAGCGTGCAGACATTGCGCTGGGTCTGTCCAATCAGCAGTGGTTCAACTCTGACAGAGAGGTAAGACACAAAGGTTTAAACTAGAGTCAGGCTACTTATCTCACTCAAACACTTGCCTGAACTCCCGATGAGCTTTTTTTTTTTTTTTTTAAGTTGAGATCTTCTTGGGTTTATTATCGATGATAAGTAAACACACAGAAAAATCGGTCTGACCAGGGTATCTGTGAATAAATCAGAAGAAACAGGCTGTTGCTGTATTTCAACATGTTTATTTCACTCTTTGTCTTTGACTGCTGCTGTTTTTATCGCCGCCTGTTTGCTTCAATCTCTGCAACCGTTTTCTCTCTTCTTAGATTTTGGCGTCATTCAGGAGACAGACCAAGTACCCATTCCTCTCTGTCATCCAGTTTTCCTTTTTCTCGGACCATCTGAAGGGGCATTTCCCTCATCAAGAGCAGTTGCATCAGACTGTGAGGAATCTGTCCGTGTTTGATTGTAAGCAGGGTCGCGTACATTACCCGACAAATAACCGTACTGTTGTTTATCCCGTAGGTGCGTACAAATCTTCGGGATATGTGTGTTGTGTTTGCTGGGCCCTTCCCTGCAGGTTTCTCCAAGAGGGAAGTGAGGCGGCTTTTTTGCTGCTGTGGACCTGTTAGAAAGGTCCAGATGTTGAACACAAACGTTAGAGTACGTAAAAATCTCCAGATGATATTTGGCTTGAACTGTTTCTTTTTTCGTTATTGGCTGGGTTTTACATGTTTCCTCTTTATGTTCCGACCATGTTTGATCTCCAGGTTCATGCTGAGGTAGAGTTTGAGCTGCTGGAAGGAGCAATGCTAGCTTTAAGTCTGAATGGACTCAGTGTGCTAGGCCAGCCCATCAAGGTAGCTCTCCTCCTTTGTCCCTTCTTATCAACATTGTTGCTGATTGTTGAACAAATATGTTTCTGATATTACAGGTGCAGAGGCCCGTGCATGACTCAATGCTTGACCTGGATCTGAATCTTGACGCTTTAATGGGTGACACTCTGAACACCAATTACCTGTATGCTGTTAAACTGAGTCAGCATATGGCGGATGTGAAGTTGAACGGAGGTGTAGTTGATGCAACATGTTCAGGTGTTGCTGATTATAAACCTGCAAACGGGTTGCATCCTGCTGAATTAAATGGTAAACCGCTGCAAGTGTCCAGCACTGCATGTAAACTGTCCGAGGACACCGTCATGGAGACATTTGGTCGTTTTGGTGCGGTGGAGAGGATCATCCTGCTTGCCAAACCTGGGAAACGTGTGCGACATGCACGCATAAGTGAGTAAAAGCTGTGTTTCTTAGTAAGCCAGGATCATTGTCTCTCTAACTCAAGTGTTTCTGATTGAAAGAGTTTGAGAGTTCAGAGGGCAAACATGCAGCCCTCAGCTCCTCTGGGGATCTGCTGAAGGACAACTACCTAATTTCTCCATCCCTGACTCCCGCTCACTTACCGTCGTGGATTGCCATGACAACAGCAGCGAGTGCAGAAGAGCTAGGTGGGGAGTCGCCATCGGA
This sequence comes from Craterocephalus stercusmuscarum, assembly GCA_037177115.1. NCBI lineage: Eukaryota > Metazoa > Chordata > Actinopteri > Atheriniformes > Atherinidae > Craterocephalus > Craterocephalus stercusmuscarum. The sequence continues at coordinate 17,528,007 of JBBDHI010000004.1, read as the reverse complement.
ACAAAGGACAAACCGTGTGAACTACAGTTATCAGGTGCGGATGATACTCCACGCATTTCTGGTGGATGTCACACATTCTCATTAGATCTGTCTGGAAATTTAAAGTCATTTTCAGCATTTTATGCTTCATAGCAACAAAACTTTTTACAACTTGTCTTTCACTACAGCCATTTTTTAGATGTTAGATGTTTTAGAGAGTTGCTAAAGAAACTCTCCAACCTATATTTACTACAGCAATGGAAATAAAGTTAGTGTGGATGACATGTCTTTTAGATAAAGGTTTTAGCAAAACTGAATGGGATTATATAAAGTATAAAGATTAAAAATATTGTTTTATATTATATCTATGTAGTGTTTATAAAGATATAACATTTTTAAAATGAATGCTGATCATCTTTACTTTTTCAGTTTAGATTGATTTTGATTCATATGAAGCAGCTTTTTTGTTAAAGGGAACAAAATCCACCTTAAGCCCTTAAATACCTGTTTTTGTCTTTTTCGAGCGTTCCGGAGTGCCGAAAAATTTAATTTATTCACTTCCGGT
>JBBDHI010000004.1:17401934-17413552 GCA_037177115.1 Craterocephalus stercusmuscarum | reverse complement strand
CTTCTTTATTCCTGAGCTCTGGCATTAACATTCACTTTAAAAGAAAATATTTTCAAAATAAAAGTGCATTTGATAACTGGTTACTCTATCGATTTTGGATTTTGGATCAATATGATTGAATCATTGCCCATATGATCGATGTATCGACGTAGATCGATGTTTTGTCCCACCCCTACTATCTGTATAAGCAAAACATCTCAGTAAAGGAGACAACAAAAAAAAGAAATGGAAAATATGCAGTAGTTGCATAGTTTCCTCTTTTAAAATTGGCTGTTTGCGTCGGACAGTTTGACTGTTTTCTTTTATTATAATGGTTTACCTTCACTTTATTTTTTCTACAGCAGCCTTATAGAAAAAGTAATTTAGCCCATACGTGAGCTATCACTGTGACAGAGCAATCTGATGCTCTGCTCTCGGGGAGCATGATGGCTGAGAACAAGTAGCTTTAAATGACTTGGAAGAACAAAATGAGGATTTCGAGGGTCTTGTTACCTGAATATTTTACTCATGTGAAACATAATCAGCTGGTGACTCAGTGGATGTTCAGTTTGATAGAACTGAAGCACTGAAAACTAGAATAATTCTACCAAATAATCCAGTTGGAGGTCAAATACTTTCTGCACATACACCCCAAATACTTCTCCAGGCTGAAGGGGACATCCAGCGCTCAGTTCTCCTTCCTCTTCCTTCTGTCTGCTCTCTTCCCCTCTCCAAATCACTCAACACCTGCTGGTTTGGAGAGCCCCACCACCGCCTGTACCCCACCACTGATCCCTCTCCCTTGGGCATTAATGCCCATTGTTCTTCACTGGGTGAGTGTCATTTTACGTTTTATTCTCTCCAGCAAACCACAAAACACGCAAAACTCTCATTTACATAGGATGTCTCTAACACGTGCAGTATGACAGGTGGCCACAGCTACTTTCTGTCTTTCGCCAAGGATCAGCGATCTTCTGCTCATGTCTGCCCCTGCAGTGCACTAACTGGGTACAATGCCCTAAAATCTAGTGGCTGAGCTCCCAGAAGACAGCCGCTTGATGATAAAGTATGCATTAAACGCCACCACGCATTTTTCACGCCACCGCACAGTTTTTATGTGAGCTCGTGTAACTTACGGGACTTGAGAGCAAAGAAAACACCACATCCCGCTATTTACGATTTAGAATGCCGCGTTAATTTAAGTCCGAATATTTGTACTGAAATTTAAGCTGAAATTTAAAAAATTGTTATGAGAGAAAAATGTGATAAATTTACATTTTTTGTCTATATTAGAAAACATAACTTGTGCCTTTATTTTGTTGTTCATGTACCTAAAAAAGCTGTGCAGACATTACAACAGTTCCATAACTGACTGATTATTTAATGCATTTATGTGAAGTTGAGTTGCATTAAATACTAATGCAGAATATTAGCAGATAGTCAAGTTGTTTTCATTAAATTCAGATTTTTAAAATTACTGCATATTGACAAAAAACTAGTAACTTTGCTGCAACATCTTTGCCGTGAATTCAGCTATGCTTACGTGCACAATGATCTTCTGAGAGAAAGTTGACTGATTGTAGTCCAGAGCAGCATGACTTTGCTCAATAACTTCTTTCTCCTCCTATGTAGACAAGAAGACGGATGGTGGTCCAATTTAATGGTCAGGTTAAAACTCTGGCTCGACTCAGCAGGAACATACTCACTCACAGTAGTCGTTAAATTATTTTCCCTGCTGTATGTTGTCTGGAGGGGAGATTTTGCACATTATGTGAAGTGACAATAAGCAAACTGCTTTCTGCAGTTTGTCATTTTATCTGTCAAAACATGCTCATACCCTAAAACACATAATACCGACGAAAGCTGAAGCTTTAATAGTAACTTACAGCTTACAGGTTAGGATTCCCTACAGAGGCTTTTGTGATGTGCACAGTGTTCAAGGGATACCTGTGGATGTGGGAAAGGTTACTGGCAGATTTCTTCAAGCTAAGATTGAGTAAAAAGGTACCTTTCGATCATTTACATGTCATCCTCTCTTTGTTGTGCTACCAGTCATAACAGCGCAGGGTGCAGGATGACGCTCGTGTATTGAATGGGTGAGCAGTGTTTGCCTGTTTTCACTGTTCCTTTCAGTTGTACACCAGCCAGCTTTCTCCATTAGAGAAGTAGCATGTCACAGGAAAATGTGGGCCCTGTGGGGCAAATATGTGTGTGAGTGCTGTGTTTTTTAAGAGTTTAGCCATGAGTCTTGTCAAAACCTTGAGTATACACACACACACGCACACAGAAGCTCATTTGCGGAGGATGCTCAGGAGCAAAAAGACAAGACAAACACGGCGTGAAACAGAAAAAGACGTTCCACAGAACAACAGTCTGGTGTGGACTTTCTGTGCTTGTGTGAATCCTTTGTGTTCTGCCCTTATTTAGGCTAATTTACAATAAACAGAGGACTTAGAAATTCTGTTTATGTGGCGTCAGGGGGGTGGAGGGGGTAGTCGGAGACGTGGGAAAGATGAAGAGAAGAGGCAGAGCATGCATACAATAATCTGTTCATCCATTCCCCATCCTGTCTCTCTCCCCTCCACCCATTCTCTCCTCTTCCCGATTCTCCTCCTCCTCCAACTGGCCTACTTGCTTCGCCCCTTTAGAGCACTTTAAATTCAACTTAACACTTTTTTGTTGTCTGCTTCCTCCTCCCTCTCCTCCTTTCCCCCCCACTTCATTTAATGTCTGTTTGATTGCTCATCTTTGCTGGTACAAATAATCTACAGTAAAGACAATGGCTTTCCTCTATCTTATTCTTGTTATTACTCCATGGAAACGTGCATGAGCAAATGTGTTGGTGTTTGTTTCAGAAAGAAAGAAAGAAACAGTGTGGACAATACGGAGGCTGTAATAACTGCAGCTGTTGTTCTCTGCAATACGCTGCTGCAATTTTTTAATTCACTTCTAAATATAGAGACTTAAATAAATGCCCAGAGCCTGATTTGAAGAAATACATGCCAATTTCCTGAAGGCATATTGCTTAATTAAAAATGTTATTTTGGGGATTTAAGATTATGTCAGTATGTTAAATAGAACCAGACGGGCATCTCATCTTATGTGTGAACTTATAAAATTACGTATTTAAACTAGAGTCAGACAGCAAAAGTATGCAAGAAATCTAGGCTACTGTAGCAAATAATCACATCAGCTTGCCGAAATGCTCATAATGACAACTGTACCATCCTGATGTTTGACCTGAAGGCATGTCTACGCTTTTGTCAGGAATTGACCTTGTGACCTCAGCTTACTTGTTGGATCTGTCTTCATCAGAAGGTTAGCGTTCTCCTAGCCTGTTGCTGCCGAGAGCAGAGAGCCCCCCTGGGCCTGGACCCTTGCCTTCGGCTGGCAGGAAGATGTTAACAGACGCGTTCTTAAAGAGGAGACGTACTACTGCTCGAGTCTAGTGGTAATTTATTACAAGATAGGTCGAACACATAAAAGCAGGGCTTACAGAAGAGAAGTTGCCCAACCAGCTGACCGGACCGAAGGGTACTCCGTTCCCCTTCTGCTGGTTCTTTATTCTTTGAACCTCTCACTCTGATTGGCTGACCACTCTTCACACGAATGCAAAACCCCGCCTACGAGTTCCCAACACTTTTAACAGCTACGATCTTGACCTGTTAAAAAAGTTAATAGGACGTTAGATTGTGTGTACTTCATCTTGAGAGAAATGTGATATAAAGAGTGAAACATTGAATCTTTAGTGTCTAAAAATCAGATATATCAGCCTGGTGCTTCGAACATAAAAAGATCATTTGGCAATTTGTCAAATGATTGGTTAGATTTTTTGTAGCCTACCATTCTGCTAAGTTTCGCACTGACATGGCCACAAAAAATCTAAACACATTACGTCCTGTATCCTGAAAACTTGACAAACATACATTTATGTTCTGCTTTTTACTCTGTACGGCCTCTATCTTGTTTCTCATGCTCGCTCACTCTCTCTTTGCTTTTCCTTCTCTATTTTTTGCCCACACCAAAGCTATTAATCTCTAGAAAAATAGGCCATAACATTCCCAGAACATAAACAGTGCCACACTAACTGGAGAGAACTTATGGGATGTAACATCCAAAGCCGATGGTTAGAGAGGCTGGTACGATCCCCTCCCAAAATGTTGTCTGGTTACATTTGGCATACATGTGGCATTTATTGCAAACAAGTTATACAGGAGAGGTATTTGTGGAGTGCAGGCCTCTTCCAAGGCAAACAGTCTACCCATGGCCCGACAAGTCCCTGGCTTGGGATCTTCTGTGGAATGATTGGACACATTATTTGCTTAACAAGTTAAGTCCTCTGCTTTTTGTCTCCCTTCAACATGAAAAACATCCTTTGATCCAGACAGTTAACACCTCCATGACCTGATACGGCTGAGGGACACTTGAAAGAGTTATGAAATACAATAACTCTTCTTTTTCTTCTCGCCAAGGCAGAAATTTTAATAAACTCCAGAACACCTCTACCTCTCACAACACTGATATAGTCATGCTGATATTATTAAGACAACAGAAAAAAGCTCTTCAGAGGACTATACAGTATAATTGATTGCAATCCCAGCTTCTAATTTGTTTGGGCTCTCAGTTTTTCTGATGCTCAAATTAGCTGCACAATTCTTTAAAAATACCGTTGCAGCTTGTTAATATATAAGTTATAACTGTGAGTTTAAAATCCTCTGAGTTATGATTGTCACAGTATTACAGTATTTGGTCTCCAACATCCATCCACCTGAGGCTATGAGCGCCTCTTCCATCATATGCTCCAGAAGCTGCACTTTGAAACAATATTGATGGTCTGCATATCTTTGCATGTAAATCTTACTATCATGGGTTTTACGAGCCTCTGGCAAAGGACCTGCAGTAACTGACAGTGCTGAACAGATGGCAGTCAGACAACATTGAACACCTGACATCTCACTAACTGACACTAAATGCCTCACTTGTGCGGTAAGCCAACAGGTGAGTCTACATTTGTTTTGACAGAGTAAGACACTAACTTTGTCCAAGGTCAATAAATGGCCTAATCTTTTTTCAGTACTATGATATGCCATAAAAACCCAAATATTTCCAAAAAAACATTGCTTCTCAGATCCTTCAGCGTTGCGATTGTCCTCACAGAATGGCTTTGCTCATTTGTTTCCCACATCTGTGTAGCAACTTTTAGGTTTGTAAACAGCTGATAATGTGAAGCGCTCACACTCCACTTTAAATTCACGCAGGTTGCTAACTTGTCTCACATTTAAATAGATGTATAAACCTTGAAGAAAAGTGTCTGTTTTATAAACTGTGGTGGGTTTATAATTGCATCTTGTCTTGGAAGGTTTACTATATAGGTATGATTTACAGCTTTATTGTTGCTCATTCTGATCATCATTGGATCCTTCCACCTGTGGGGAGTGTGTGAGGACGCTTCTTATGAAGATGGAAAAACAACGATGGATTCAGGCAGGTTGGAAAATACATTCTGGACAATGTAATCTCCTCTGAAGTTATTGATACATTAAAGTGTGTTTGAGTGTGTGTGAGTGAGAGATGATAAATCTGTATCTCATCATTTTCTGTCAAAATTGTGCATCCCTCTCACAGTGGGTTTGGTTTTTGTATGAACAAACAGTAATCAGAGCAGGAATACCCAGTAGGGGGGCAGGCGGGAAGGGAGTGGGTGGAATCATTACTGAGTGTACTGCTGTTCATGCTGCTCAGAAGGGGAGGGGGGTGGAGGATTATACTGAGGGGATAACTCAACACTGATTGAAGGCGATGGTGGGGCGACTGTTTCGTGTTTATATATGGTGTCATCGCGATCATAATGTGTTTTTTTTTTCTAACATCCTTCAATTGGGAACGCTTCTAAAAAGCGTGTGATTGAGCTGGCAGCATGGCACCACCAGCTTCTGCATAAATATCAAATACTTCATGCTTCAGAGAAAAAACTGGGTGTATTGGGTATTACTGCAAAGTGGCTGTAACAGCACAAACAGGAGATTACGGTGAGGTTAGATTACAGTTTCTAGAGTTGGGGCATCACTGTCTCAGTGCAAATATGGTCTTGAATCCCTGAAAGCAAGCAAATAAAAAAAATGCAGTTGTCTTTTTAGCACAATTCTCTGGCAGACTCTGTCTGACTCATACTGTACCTATATGTCCAATAATTATCCAGAAAATGTAGAAAATAGGGCCAAAAACTACAGAAGAACTTGAAAATGTGTAGTTTAACACTATTGTTTATTTACTGTCGATTACCCTCTCCAAAACCATAACATCACATAAACATCACATATTACTGTATATCAGGGTGAAGTATTAATAAAGCAGGGGGGAAAGAAGAAGGTTTTTCTGTCAGGATTTTGCCAACTGATTGGAAATGTAGGTTGACCCAAGTTACAAATAGCCACAGCACAGTTATAGGTGGACACAGATATACTTTAGTTGTGTATCTATGAATATTTTTGCTCTCAGTATCCCTTCAGCAAGTATGGAAACGTCAATGATAGTAGCACAAGGGCTACTGAGAGTGAAGCTATAGGTGCTAAGCTTCAGGACATTTAAGCCTATGGGAATATTGGCAAATTAAAACTTGTGTGAAAGCACTCAGTGGGTCAACTTAAATGTTGGATTCTTTGAATAATCCCAGCTTCACTATACTGTAGACGAATAAGTCATTCTGTCAACTCTGAATCCAGACATGTAACATGGTTGCACCACAGGGCTGATGGGAGTTTGATGGAGGGAGATGAGTTTTCTGACACATCGCAGGAAAAGAGAAGTTCATGATGTACAAGCTCTTACACATACTTATATCACAACTTGGTCTTCAACAAGACTCGGTGAAGCTGAAGTTGGCCGTGTTAACAGAGGCAGAAATTTTCTGCATTGTATTTGTGAATGTATTTATTCTGTCTGGGTTAAAGTTTATGAGTTGTGTTTTTTGTTTTACGTTGGTTTCAGCACAGATGCCAAATATCCCATTTATTCAAAGTTTACATTTCTTAAGTCAGTAATACAAGTGAGTCAGCAGCTGCAATTGTTTTTACACTCGCTGAAGTGGTCAAATCTCCAGACTGGGCAAATATTCTGGTCATAGTGTCGCCTTTTCTGTAGAAGTTTGCTTGTTTAAAAGAAGGAGGCATTGCGATCTTTTGCGAATTCGTATAAAGATTTTGTTACTTGCACTCAAGCTCTTCGCATACATATGTGTGTTTCTGTTCATTGCTTCATTTTACATTTATTTTGGGGGAGATTCGTTGTGGAAATTTTGCTGGAAACAATGCTTTTTTTTCTCTGCTGGGAGGTTGCATTGAAATAAAAAATAGTATATGTCCATAATGCTTTTCAATGGGTTGAAAGCTACTATTGGACAATTAGTCATTGGATAATTTAGTATCAAGTTGTGCAGCTAATCTAAGCTGCAATTTTTGTCAATTTTTTGCACATTTCAGCAAAAACACTGACAAAACAGCATTTCTTTCAATCCTAAACTCACAAGGCTTAGAGAGAAATAAAGTATAAGTCTAAAGAATCTTGACTTGATGACACCTGTTATATGTCCTTTGGGGGATGAGACTTATGCTCTCACTGTCTCAGAGCAGGTTTCCTACAGTATGCTGCTGAAAGAACGTGGGTAAAGGTTGAGCATGACTCACACCATTGTTTATTTATGGTGCTTTACGTCTGTGTGTTTGTGCGATGTTGGGGAAGGTCCACAGTCTGAGCTTCTGCGCCTATAAGGTCCTTCCTCTTTTTGCGGGTTATGGGTGAGATAAAGAGAAAAACAGAGAGAGGGGAGCACGGTGACAGAGGGAGAGGTTGATGTGTTTTCAGCTGATCCACTTCCTCACTGATGTTGGCTCGCATTTGTCTTGGCTGGAAACTGAGTACAAGGCTGGAATACTGATGACTGTTACGCCGCATCTCTCCCCTTCATCCTCCTCTCTTTCTACCTCTCTCTCATCTTCATCCCCTCCATTAATCCTTTCTACACATCCTCTACATTCTGTCTGCTCAACTGATTTCCTGCCTCCTGTCTCTTCTCCTTTTTGCCCTCCTCATCTCGGCTTTCTCCCGATGCAGCTGCACTCCGTCGACCCAAATTTCCTTTTCACTCCTCCTCTCCTCTCCTTCTACCCATCTCTCCATCTGACCTTACTCTACCTCTCCCGCTGCTCAGTCTATCACTTACCAGCTACATCAGCTAGCTCCATTTTCCTCCCTCTTGCTTTTTGTTTTTTTGCCCCGAGTTCCCACAAATTCATCCCCACATCTTGCCCTCAACATCCCCGCTGCAGCTGCTGTCCTTCCTGCTTTCTCTCTGCCTCCTGTCATCCTCATTTGGTCTTGCAGTCCCTGCCTTTCATTTCCTGTGTTTTTTTTTTTTGTCTCTTTCAGAGCTGTTTGTATCAGTTCCAGGTCTATGTGGGTCACGGGGGTGATGAGACGTGAAGTGAGGTTAGAGGTGCATACATGTGTGTGTTCCTGTGACAGATAGCATGAGAAAGCAGTTGAGTGAGGCAGGCTGTAGAGATACAAGGAGAAACCCGTTCAGACCAGAACCAGATGTCCTGTACGTTATCTTTAGATTAAGATGGAGTGGGAAGGATGGCACCTTCTCCTCTGGCTTCATTCCTCGCAATTCTTAAAACTTTGGATGCTCATCAGATTTTGTATTGCAACTTTTAAAGTGCAAGCAGCCTGATTTCATCTTGAAATGACTTCTCAATAACTTCTTGAACCATTAAGTCCTGGTGAAGCACAAAGGCCCTGCAGTTTCCATGCTTAAGGGGACCCGTGGTCTGAATTGGTAATCATTAAAACCTTGCAAACTTTGTGTATTAAAGAATTTAAACAACCAAAAATTAAGCAGTTTTAACTTTACAATACTTTTTTAGTTAGTCGACAATTTTCAGACTTTACTCTCTTCATTAAAGGTGTTTTATATTATCAACAATTTGTTTTACAGTTATAATGATAAATTTGCTGAGTGTGTTTTTTATCTGTTGTACGCAGACCCAGCTGAAGCCTATTTGTAGCTTCAGGTGAACCTGATCCACTTCACATAAAATAAAATAAAATAAAAAACACATAGAAGTATGAACAAGTGACTAGTGTTACGAAGGCTACTACTAATGAATTAATGTTACCAACAATTAAATGACTGAAATCTAAAAAGAAGATATACACTTATGAGCATATAAAGTTTAAGTTGCTTGAAAAATATATAAAAAACAATTGATAGAACAATAGATGACTAATTATACTGAGCTTTTTATATATTCTTTTGATAATTCACATATTTTCAAACTTGGTATGTATAAAATTAGTTGTTTCTAGCTGAAAAAATCAAGTATAACATGTTGGACATTTCCAAATAACGTGGATTTAAAGTTCTCAAGGGTAATTATTTTTCCTCCATCGGTTTTTGGAAACAGGTGTGTGTTTTAAAAAGGCATCTAAAATTAGAAATAGAGGAAGTAGAAAATGCACTAATACTCTGTGTTTATTGTAATGCCTTCCTTATATCGCAGATCAAACTCATTCATATTTAAATGGTTTACTGAACCGACATCAGTCCACAAAATAAATTAAACAAAGAAACTAATTTAATTGTTAATTCAGACCATTGTGGAGCTAAAGAACAAAGATAGCCTTCTAATTTTGAAATATGTATTTCTCTAGGCTGTGATGGACTGGCAACCTGTCCAAGGTGTACCCCACCTCCCATTGGATTGGTTTGAGATTGTTTTTAGTTTTTTAGCGGGGAGTAGCACAAAAAGTTAGAAAGGAACTTTTTAACAAAAAAAATTAACCAACAGGATTGTATGGCCCAAAAATAATTTACAATTTCTTTGAAGAGGCATGAGTTCTCTCTTGTGTTATTTTTTGTTTCTACTAAAGCACAAATGTATTACAAAGATCTGATTTCTGCAAACAGCAGTGTAATGCTCACTGAGGGAATACATACCCGTGGTTGTGTAGAAATACATAACCTGATTGTAATATATCTTACAGTGAGTAATTACAAACATATTTTAATCTTTTGTAGAACATAGATCAGGGGATTTTGTTAAAAGGCTTTTTGCAGAGTAGCACTAAAGGAGTCTAGGAACTGTTCTTCTTTAAAATTAGTGAGGGGGGACTGTAATACAAAATGACGTGTCTTACTATTTCCAAACTGGATTTTCTTTTTAAATTTTTTTCTCCGAGGCAGTTCCACAATTAGGACAATGAGAAGAGAAATGCATTTTATCCTCAGCAGTGGGTGCAGCTTGGTGACCAGCTCTGAGATGGTGTTGCTCACTAAAAGAAATGACATGATTTATGAAAGATGTCATCAGTATTAGCACAAAGGCGCAGAGGAGCAGGACATCTCACTACACACTGAGGTGACTACAATTTATCATGCAATGACCAAGGTGCTGTTTTTATTGGCCCATCGAAGTGCCGGTGTGGTTTGCTCCTGTATCTGTATTCACTGACTGAATCCTTTTACACCAAAACACTAAGTTAAGTTTGCTAAGAATATGAATTATCTGAGGAGACGTTTTGCTTGTCTCATGATGATCTGCTGTCTCTGATGAGACTTGTCAGCAAATCACCTTTCAGCCTCTCTCCCAGTCTGCTTCCTCTCCCGTTTCTCTCCACCAGCAAAAGACAAAGAGCAGCCATAAGGTTGTCTCTCTCAGAGCTCATTTTTACAATCTCTGAATTTAATGAGCATCTGCGACAGAGTAGTCGATGGCTTGCTGATGAGCGGGAACTCGTTTGTTTTGATCATTTGTTATCTGGAGGACTTCAAAGTTGAGAGTTTCGATAGATTTTCTATAGTATGCGGTGAAAGAAGATCTCCACGATGAGCTGGAGTGATGAAGGAGGACATTCTTTCCAAATGTCAAATCAAAGCTGTCTTCACAAAGGAAGACAGAAGTCAGAGGCCAAGAGTTGGTGCTGTACAGCGAACATCAATCCTCGGGAGTGTAATGAACTGGCTGCAAATATACTTAGTTTCTACTGGTACAAAATCATAATGAAAACTTTTAAACCAATTAAAAACAGTATTCACTGAGCTAACATCTAGCTGAAACAGCCTGCTTAATATGATTTAAGACCTCTTTGTGTTGCCAAATTAGCAGAATATGGTGCTGAATATGGAGATGGTAGCAGGAGATGTACCGGGTCCTAGGTGTAGCAGGAAATGGTCCACATTGTCCAGCATGTCCTGCAGTAACTATGTATGGCTGGAATCTGTGAAGTTTAGAGGTAAACTCATCAAGCTGATTTCTTTGTAATAGAAATGAAGTTTTTCTCTTGTATATCAATTATATGAATGTTGTGCCTTATTGATGCAACGCTGCTTTTTGCTTTCCATTTTATCATTTGGCTCTTACTTGTGTAAGAACTAGACAGGGATTTATTTATTATATATTTTTTTATATTTATTTATTATTTGCTTACATTATACTTTTTATTTTTGTCTTATTGTGCCTTAAGCCAAGAGCTGCTGAAGAAAATGATTCCAAGCTTGACAATAAATATTTCTTGATTCTTGAGAAGGAAATGTAAGCAAATAATAAATAAATATAAAAAAATATATAAGAAATAAATCC
>JBBDHI010000004.1:17363233-17374948 GCA_037177115.1 Craterocephalus stercusmuscarum | reverse complement strand
TTGTCCAGGTGTGAGAGGACAGAGTGCAGCGCTATGGAGACTGCATCCTCTGTGCTCCTGTTCTGACGATATGCAAATTGGTGAGGGTCCAGGGTGGGGGGGAGACAGGATTTGAGGTGTGCTAGGACCAGCCGCTCGAAGCACTTTGTGATGATGGGGGTGAGGGCTACCGGGCGGTAGTCGTTGAGGCTTGATGGTTTGGAGTTCTTGGGTACCGGTATGATGGAGGTGGATTTGAAGCAGGTCGGTACCACAGCATGAGCCAAGGACAGGTTGAATATGTCCGTCAGTACCTCTGCAAGCTCCCCAGAGCACGCTCTGAGGACACGTCCAGGGATGCCATCAGGACCTGCAGCCTTGTGGACCACGATCCTGTCCAGCACCGCTCCTACATCGTCGGGGGAGAGAGTCAGTGGTTGGTGGTCTGGAGTCACGGCTGCTTTGGTTGCAGTTGCTGTATTCCCCCTCTCAAAACGGGCATAGAAGTTGTTTAGGTCGTTGAGGAAGGAGACATCAGAGGAGGTGGGGGAGGGGCTGGTTGTCTTGTAGTCTGTGATGATCTGGAGTCCTTGCCACATACGTCGGGGGTTGGAGTTGGTGAAGTGTTTCTCTACCTTCCCTTTGTAGCGGTGTTTGGCCTTTTTGATGCCCCTCTTCAGCTCAGCCCTGGCTGTGCTGTAGGCCTGTGCATCTCCTGACCTGAAGGCGGTGTTGCGGGCCTTCAGCAGGAGGCGGACGTCCCGGTTCATCCATGGCTTCTGGTTGGGGTACATGGTGATTTGTTTCTGGGTGGTGACACTGTCTATAGTGGTGGAGATGTAGTCCAGTACAGATGAGGCGTACTGGTCCAAGTTTGTGTGGGTGAACATATTCCAGTCTGTGTTTTTGAACCGGTCCTGGAGCATGCTGTCTGTCCCCTCTGGCCACACTTTTATTGTCTTCACAGTGGGTTTCACACGTTGGATGAGTGGTGAGTACCGAGGTGTGAGGAACAGGGATAGATGGTCCGATTGTCCAATGTGGGGGAGGGGTGTTGCTTTGTATGCTCCAGCCAGGTTGGAGTAAACATGGTCCAAAGTCTTTTCCCCTCTGGTGTGGCAGGAGACATGTTGGTGGAATCTGGGGAGGACTGTCTTCAAGTTGGAGTGGTTGAAGTCACCAGCAACAATAAAAGCAGCCTCAGGGTGTTTGGTCTGATGTTTACTAATGGCTGCATAAAGTTCTTTCATAGCCAGCTTAGCATTAGCATCCGGGGGGGTATACACTGCAGTGAGTATGATGGAGGTGAACTCTCTAGGGAGGTAGTATGGTCTGCATTTGACCATTAAAAACTATGCTAGGGTTCATAATTTGATAATGCAGTCAGCTAGAGAAGGGTTTAGTATGATATACATATATTAAAAAAAACCTCAAAGCACACTATTTGTTTAACCCTTTCCTGCATGAATTATCCAGAAACAGTGTCACGTGTTTTTTGCATACACTAATTAACATCCAAAGACATAATCTGTGACGGGTTTTTATTTCTTAATCATATTTAATGTATTTTGATATTTTATCAAAAATAAAGAATGAAATATGCTTTTCATATTTCTATAATATGGATATTCTATAAAAAAATATGGCCGTATCGTTTTCTTTTCCTGTTTATAACAAAAGAAAGTTTGGTTATAACAATGTATGAATGTACATATATAAATATAAGTGACAGTGTATCGCATGACTCACTGATTTCTCCTGAAGTGGCAAAATGACATATTTTCCATTCCCACCCATGCATACTGGAAGACGGCTGTAAAATAGGTGTCCACCGTAGTGGATACTGTACTGTACGCTAATTTTGTCATGTTCTCAATTGAATAACAGCTTAAGCTCAATACCCAGTCTCAAATAAAAGCTAACTCCCTTAATCCTTACTGTAGGTTTAGAATCTACATAGAAAACTAGTATAAAGTATCCCCCGATTCCACGTTAACAATTTTTACCTTGTGCACAAAAAGTCACACTGGAATACAGAGGTGTCTTACAGTCAGATGTAAGATTGCAGAAAAAATATGTTGCCTACAAGGGTAGTGTTATGAGAATTATAAGAAATAAAATCAATTACAGTAAAACTGATAACTGACATAGAACCAGTGAGTTCAGGCTAATTTACCACTGCATCAAAAAACAGGTGATTCAAGCTTGAATGAAAGGCAAAGTAGAGGATCGGTCCTGCATGGTGCAGTCAAGTAACCGAAAATTTGCAGAAATTAATGCTGACATTACACTTATCCAAACTTATCCAAACAACACAACAAAACATGATGCAATTAAATCTTAATATCGTCCAGTTATTTTTTCCTTCAGCCAGCGAGTGTTATTCAAAAGAACTAAGAAACTTATCAAATGAATCCACTTATATACTCTCAGGGTGAGCCCTTTCTGACAGGTGCAGATTTAATTCAGCTCATAAAGGTCTTTGTGTTCATATGCATACTGTATGTTTACCTTGCAAGCAATTTCTGCTGATGCACAACACACTCCCTTACAAGAGCAACCACAAAGGCATGCTAATGTTCTACACTGAGCTTAATTGTGTTTGTGTGTGAGCATGTTATCCTTTGTCCCATTGTGACATTGAGACTGTAGCCCTGCAGCTTCTGTAGTGAAGAATTTGAAGAGCTCAGTGCAGAGCAGCCAAAATTCTACAGTTACATATTTTGGGAAAGATTAAAAACGTCATGCATAAGACAATACTGAATTTATCTCAGTCAACACAGAATATGAGGGATGCTTCTGGAAACTTCTTGATTTCAGAGTTTAGAGATGTTTGATTACGGCATCAAAGAAACCCTGAAGAGGATTTTTGTTCAAACCTCCAAACATTTTATCAAACTACAGTATGACAAGGCAGCATTAGAGAAGTACTTAAACTAAATGGAGTTTAATCTGATTCAAAATTTGATGGGTTGTTTTGCTGTTTGCCAAAACTTGAAGCATTTATCTGTGTCTCAATGTTGTATACCCTCTTAAAACAATTGATCCAGCAAGAGTTTTATAAACTATGACAATAGTTTATCCACTGTTTCCTCACCCAATGTGAGCTTATGTTTAGCATTGATAAATGTCAGTGCACAAATTTACAAAGTGTAAGGGTAAACCAGTCTAAGAACTACAGATGGGCTAATGGCTGTACATCATGCGGCTGCAGTCACAGGCCCCAAGCTGTAAATCCCGCCTGCAAAATAACTGCTACTAAACCACAAAGTCCAATTCCAACTAGGGATGCACCAAAAATTTTATGAAAATTTGCGGGTGAAGCCGAATAATATTAAAATGCTTGGCCAAATGTTGAATACCGAATATTAAATGTTCGTATGGTAAGTGCATAGAGCAGTTTTGCTGGGTCAGGTTGCACCTGGACATGTTCAGTGTGAAAATGCTCTCTAAAGAGATGAGTCTTAAGTTTGCCCTTAAAGCTGGAAACAGACTCTGAGGATCGGAGTGAGTTTGGTAGCTCATTCCACCAACGGGGGAAAACAGAGGAAAAGAGTTCTGACACAGATCTCATGCCGTGTTGTGGTGAAACCACTAGGCGTCTTTTAGCATCTGAGCTTAGCTGACGAGAGCGAGCGTAGCTCTGGATGAAGGAGTGAAGGTAGGCCAAAGCCTGAAATTTAATGAATAGCAGCAGATACTGAATTCTGAGACACAATAGAGGTGCTTGTATTAGAAATGCTGATCTATGTTTCTTTTCCCGGGGTTCAGTGCCTCTAAAAGAGGCTCAGGATAAATGAGATGACGAGAGAGAAGATTCAAGGGATAATCAGCGGTTCTTTAAGTGGAATAGTAGGAGGGTGAGACAGCTCTTGCTAGAAAAATCTCATTGTATTCTGCTGAATTAGTGGCTCTTGGTGTTTTTGTTGTTAAGAAATGGAAATCTACACATTATTATTCATTTTTTTAAACATCATGCACCAATCTGTCTGAATGACAACTGAAGTAGGAAAGCATTTGTCGAAATGCTCCATTTTAAATTCATACTTACACCAGAATATGACTTTACTGTCCTAGAGATAACATCTTTTCCTGTAAACACCCCAACTTCCAACCATATATAACTGAATGTGTTATTTTTTAGATTAACCGAGCTATACTCAATATCACGTCCGGCTAGTTTAGTTAGCGATAGCGGCTTGTTTTTCAGCTTTGGCATGACGGTCTTTCTCTGCCAATGGGGTTAAATTTCAGAACGTCCGGATTCCAATCAGCCAGTGAGAACATTCCCCTAGGAATCTGGAAGTTACGAAAGTTAACCCCATTGGCCGAGAAAGAGCATCACGCCAAAGCTAAAGAAAACTAGCCGCTATTGCTAACTAAACTAGCCGGATGTGATATCGGGTATAGCTCCTTTAATTAGAACAGAGGTCAGCAGGTTATAGATGTTTCCTGCTTGAACACCTGATTCAAATTAAATGCATCCAACGTCAGCTCATTTCCTGCATAGGTGAGACAATTAAATATTTTTAACAAAAATCTTTCAAGGGCTGAAGACGCATACTCCGAGAAGAAAAAGAGAAAACCTGATGTCCTCGATAACACAGCAACCAAGAAAATTCATAAGCAGCATTCGTTTTGTGTTCCGTCTCATCAGCCGATGTGTGGCACACAAACGTATTGAACCATTGTAAATAAAAGAACACATGACACACATGCGGCAACACAAATATATACTCATTGCTGATTTACAAGTCAATACTTCCAACACATTTAGCAACAATGTTTTAACAAGAAAGTCAAAAGGGATTTTGTGATTTCTCTGTTTGGCTTGTCTAAATGTGTGTGTGTCTGTGTGTGCGCCTGTCTTTTCATGTGCTCAGCAGTCCCACTGATGGTACTTTGGTAATATTTTACAGTTGGCTGCATGTATCAGGACAGGAAGGAAATGAACAGCTTGAGGTGTCTGAATGATGCTTCTTCAGCTGCTGCTGGCTGTGTGTGTTTCCTGTGTTTGTCTATGAGAATAAGACAGACAGAAAGAGGAGGAAGGAGGAAAAGATGCCTTCCTCTGTGAGTTATGGTATGTGGCCGTGGTAATTTGTCTGGAGAAGCTCTATGGCCAAACTTTGCAGAAGTTTTCAGACAGCCCCATAACACGGTCCAACTAACAGAGGACATAAGCTCTGCTTTCTATTACTAAGCAATCTCTGTCTCGCTCTCGCTCAGCGTAGATGTCCCAGATTTTTACTGAATGCTCTGATGCCAACAGATTCCCTCAGACAAGCCACTTGTTGGGAAAAATTTCTCCTCCTTTTCAAGATCTCATAATAGCCTTTTGTCAGCCTTTTCTACTTAGATTTTAGTTTTTTTATATAGAAATTCAAGATATTCAGTCCATCATGACTCCCTGCAACTTTAAATCTTCTTTTTATGGATTCACAGAGTATTTGTAAGATATTTCACCTCGAGTTCTTTGGTCAGCTGCAATACATGTAAATAAATAGATGAATGTGGGGATAAAAGATCTGATAGATAATATAAAAGTATTCAAAAGGCACAATCTTTCAGTTACGATTCAGTTACTTCCTTCTTTAGTAACATTTTATACGTGGACCACGTCATCGGCTATAGCTCTACCCCTGGTGGTCTGACTGTGTCCATGTCTGGATCTCTAAACATATATGATACATAATATTTACACAATTATGTGAATAAGTCACATTAGCATTTAGCGTGCAATCAAACTTTGTAAGAAACAGCAAAGACAAATTGCTTTATATTACAAGATAACTGTCAATCGCAGTGGTGGATTAGATACTTTATGTTGGAAAGTCATTTGTAATGTAGCCTATGACATCGTAATTGTGCATCTGTGTAGAAAATGTTTGTAATTAGTCTGTTACAGTAAACTAACACAGGAAATGACTGCTGGGGATTTAAGTTTATCTGACATTGCAGCCATTTACAGCGGCCAAGACGTGAGTTTCCTCTGGAAAATTGTGCATGAAATGTGTGTGTGTTATGTCACATGCATGTCAAATGGGAGGAGAGCATGTATGATTCTTGCAAGGATAAACAGTGAGGGGCGGGCTTACGGTTCAAGCTGCACTGTTCTTCTCACTCATGGTTCCAAACTGTGCAGAATCGGGTACAGCTACAGTCAATAAACTTGCATCTGTAATATATTATAAACTGAATGTAGCCCAGTTGTTCTCCTTCCAGTTGTCAAAAAACAAGATGATAAAGAGCTTTTTCCAAACTTCTCAAAGCCAGAATTCAAGCCTGAGAGGCAGACCTTAAATAGAGAACCACTTTAACACTAGCCGAAGAAAAACAGGTCACAGTGACCACCGCCGCACGGATACTGGTCAGACAAGTAATGGCATATTTGCATGGTGGCTGTGTTTCTGTCTTTGCACTCTGGCAGGTGTGTAAAGCCACGTCTGTTGGAAATGAGTAATGTTTCTGAGTGGATACCAGAGTCCATTAGTTTTGCATGTGTACAATGTTTGAGCCTGACAAATCCCTTTATATCAGAGCGTGTGCATGTGTGTGTGGGTGTTCAGTGTTTATTTGTCTGGGATCACACATAGCTTTCAGACATGTTTATCTTCAACATTAGAGTGTGTCCGAGAGTGTGCATGAGTGTGTACTTCATAGTGTGAAATCCCATTAAGTGTGTTAAAACCCTCTTTGGCCTACTGCCTGCTTACAGACATAATCTACGCACACACATACACGCAGTTATCACACCTGTGTGCGTGTTTGTTTTTCTGTGTAGGCCTGTGAATGCATGGGTTCGAGTGACTGAATATGTTTGGAGACAGCTTTTGGAGAAGGGCTTTGTCAGGTGATGTGGTAATTTTCAAACATGCATTTCACACCACAGAGTCTGGAGTCTACAGTAGGTGACACCTCGTGGTTTTTAGCTCTTGCTGAGCTATGGAGTCTTTAATGTTACATCATATTTTGAGTGTCAAATTGATTCATAATTGAAGGATACACTCCGTAAAAAAGCAGAATTCGCACATTGTTTTTCACTTTCTAATAGAATAGGGTAGTCAGAGTGTGTAAGTCCAACAATATGGATTGCATACATCAATGAAATTTGCCTGCGAAGTTGTATGAAAAGATTAAAAGATTTTCAAGCACAAAGCTAGAAAAAAAAAGCTTTGTAGACCAGGTTTTGTGCACAGTAGCACTGACATGTTGAAACTGACCTTGACTAAATCTTTGCAACAAAGTTGGAAGCCACATCTGTTGTTTCCACGGCAGCTTTTTGAAATCACATGAAGATCAAATTGGTACAATTTTGTAGTGAATCATTTTGCTGAATTGCACACATTCAAATGCTGCGGTTTCGAAAGAAGCTGGGACTAAAAAAAAAATAAGGCAAACTACATCACAAATCATTTCCTAGACAACATGTCAAAAGCGTGGCTACTAAAAGGTTTTGCTATATTTTACGAGATATATCACATTGTCCCATCAGCCATGTCATTAAGTCACATCACCTGTTTTTCAACTGAATTAAATAACAAGGGGAATCTGAGAATTTACCGATACTGAGATTTACAGTGATAACTGATATCATTTTTGCCCATATCAATAAACTTGATATTTTAAGAAAAGGAAAATTCAATGGTGCTGCCCAGTCGATGCTAATTGGTCCCAGTATGAATTAATTCAAATGAAATATTTTCCAAAATTTCTGATTCCCAGCATGTGCAGAACAGAGAGTGGTACAGTGGAGCTGTACATCAGTCTGACATTACATTGGTGGCAAACAGAAATTGTTCGCTATAGTGATGCTGTTATCGTCCAATTATCGAAATGAGCCGATCAATATATCGTGAGACTGATTTTAGGCCATATCGCCCAGCCCTAGGTTTGGTATTGTTCTACTGAAACAAATATGTCATGTTGTCTGAATATTTTGATCAAAATTTTATATGAAAGGAAAATTCATGTTTACAAATAACTTAATTTCCTGAAAAAATGGAAAACACCTTGAATAACAAAAAGGCTGTGAAGTACACAGTTTAGTACAATGTTTTGTTTCCACACTTCACTAATTTTGATACAGCTCCAATCGTGATAAAGACATTTAACAACTGCTTTATAAGGAGGGTTGATAGCATCAAGCCCTTCTCCAGAGAAATTGTTGGTTCGACTCCTCTCCCTCATGAGAATTTCCTCAGTCTGGTATTTCTACTTATATTTACTCTTACCTGCTAATGGTCACAGTTTGGAGTTAGATACACCTGGCTGGGAACAGACAAATATCCTTTGTCACATGCAACAACTTTTATCTTCTTTCATCACATGACTTGGCAGTTCACCCAGCGTACAATTCTGAAGCCTCTATGTTAAAAATAATGTCTTACAGCTTTGGACAAACATTTCTATCTAGTTATCTGCTGAGGCTGTGACAGATGTTCACAGTTGTTCTGTGAAACACTTTGTACACTCAGTTTTAGACAAAGTAACAAAGTCTTCCTCGTCTTCACTGGAAGATCCAACTGGTCCGGGATGCTATTTTTTTTGTATGTTATTGACATGTTGATAACTATCATCTTGTATCATATAAAATTTTAGTTGAAGGAACAAAATTTAAAGGGCTAAAAAAATCCTGAGGCAGCCGCTTTCCTTTAAGAGACAATGTAATAAAAATGTAGTTGTTGCTGAAACTCCAATGCTGACCTCAAGGAAAGTCACTATTGTACTCTGATGATCGAAATTAATTAGATTTGACTAAAAGCTTGTGTGTGTGTGTGTGTGTGACAGTTTTGCAAAGCTAAATTCCATCAATCACCCCGAAGTGCACTTCATACCCACAGCCACATTTTCAGGTTATCTTAGAACTGTGTGATTTACCTCGCAGTCTCTTTGTCAGGGCCATCAAAACAAACAATCTGGCAAATCACCATTCTGGTTCCCAGTCTTATTTCCTCAACACTGTAATGTAGCTGAGAATTTTTCCACCACGGTGTCGTATCTTTGCCCTGCCCTCCCCTTTTTTCTGCTCGTCTCCCTGCATACTAAACGCATTACATAACCGCACAATGCTTCGCCACAGCGGTTCATCCACGCCATCTCATATGTCCACTTCTCTCTGCGGGGGACTGACAAGTGTAGCACTGCAGGGTTGATGGAGGAGATTTATATCTGAACCGCTTATTGTTCTGGCGTAGCCCCACACTGCAAAGGCAGGGAAGAGCATATACAGACGGCGGGGGACTCTGCTATAGAAAGAACGATGAAGACAGATAAGCCAAACGCATTATACCAAGATGAGAAAAGTAACAGGGCTTGCAAGAATAGGATTTTTTTCCCCCTCCATTATGTCCCAGCTGACACTCTTTACAGCACAGGCTGGAGGAGGACGAGGAATATTTCTACAACAGAAATGTCCGTTGCACACTTTGTTTCCATATCTCTTACAGAAATGTCCATCACCCCAAGTCAGGATGTCAGCTTTACCCCCAAACTCCCCCACCCCTCCTCCCCAGTTCATTAAACCACCTCCCCCCCGATCCCACCCCCACCATCCTGTAAAAAAAAAATGAGGAAGGAGAATGGGGTGAGGCGACATAGGCTTTCATTCCTCCTCAGGGATTTGGGATGTTGTGTGATGTTGAAGCCTTATTTCTGCAAGTCAATCACTCTTAACCAGCGAGAGGAGATGGGTGAGGCTGAGAGTCAAAACAAATTACATTCTCATGGATGTCTCTGAATCATGCGGGCGACAGACAGACGCGCATTTGCATGAGTATCCGAGTTGTGAGAAGTGCAGTGGAAGCTGCCTGCGAGCGAGCTGCTTTTTGATCTGACTCCGCTTCTCTCCCACGTCTTCTGTCTCCCCCCCATCTTTCTTCCTCTCCACTTAGTCTTACCCTGTAATCTAATCTAATCCACATGACTCACTTTCATCGATTGCACAAATCTCATGTGTCATTTGTTTCTTGTAAAGTGTATCTGTTTGTTGTGTGTAAGCACAAATACACCAGGGGAGAGCGACGTTTGTACCGCCCAGAACAGACTGTCAGATGTTTTGAAGTGAAATCCCAAGATCTGGAAAAAACATTAATTCTTCATGGACTTGTCCACAGCTTGACACCTCCATGTCTTGGGAAATCAATGAGCTACGTTGTACAGTAGCATTTTCTCTCATTTTTTTAGAAAATAGATATTTAAGTACAGTAGGTTGTACCTCTTGTAGCGCAGAACCTGTTAGAGTCACCAAGCCAACCGTAAACCTTGGATGACGTTCAGGATAAATAACACCAAAGAGAAAAGAAAAAGAATCAAACTTATTCAAAGCTGTGACTTCTCTCATGGATTCATCTTACGCAGCTCAGATGCTTTGAAATCTGTCTGAGATATGAGCTTCTGCATTTTCAAGCCTTTAATTTACATGATGAAGTCTTGAAAATCTCTGTCAGGCTTTGAAAGCTGCAAAGGGAAGAGCTGTTCACTACTAACGTCCGTATTTCTGTGTTACATAAATAACTAAATAATTTGGCAGCAGTCCTAAAATAGCCTTGCAAATTAACATACAGCATGAAAGAGGTTGCTCATGACAGTGTTTGCAGAGCAGTGTAAATACAATCAGCTTTGTAGTTACAGACCATGAGAACATCAAGATAACCTGAAAGTCTTGACTTTTCTTTCTTTCAAAAAAAAAATATATATAACTGGAACAATATGGTGGTTCTCAAGCAGGGGCAAAGGTTTAATTTGGTCATTGGTGGGGACAGTGAAGTGGTCCACAGAGTCGCTAGATGACAAGTCTTTTGTTGATCTTATCAGACAATTTTTATTTGAAGCATCACATCTGAACAAGTACAAGTTCATAATGCAAAATAATGTATACATCAACTCACAAAAGGGGATGTTTTTTTGTTTTTTTCTTACTGATTTCTGTGATTTTATGAGCTGAAAACATTCGCTGTTTTATTTGCTTTCTCAGCAAAATTGTCCAGACAAAAGGAGTTTGCACTACAGTGAAAACTACTTTCATCAACAAAAGTCTTTAATCACAGTTTAAATTAATTAACATAATGAAATCTTAAAGGAAAATATGACCATGAACAGAATTGCAAACACAGTGATGAAGTACATCATCATTCGCGTAGCTTTAATCATTTTGAAAAAGAAAATCTATATGTGATCGCTTTAACTCATGCTCATTTGTGGTGTTTGAAGAAATGTTCATTTTGTTATTGTTATTGTCATTTTGCTGAATATTATGATAAGTTACTAGGTTTCTTTTTTCTTTGCAGTGATTAATACCAAGCTGTACAATATTTTGTAAAAATCATGTAAATGCTTCAGTTTGCCATTTTATTCTATTCTACAGTCATTTATACAAAGCGACTCACAACTAAATATCCTGGCGCTGCCTTCACAGGGGCAAGGAGGGTAAAATGTCTTGCCCAAGGACACAACAGCTGACTGGAAATCAAATAGATCATAACTCTAGGGCTAACGCTCACTTGTCTCTGAATGCCCTGCAGCTTTGATTCATCACCTAACACTGATACATGCTAAGGAGAGAAGCTTTTTGAAGGTACAGCCAATCAGGTTAGCTAGAAATGAAAGAGCGGAGCCAATCAGAATCGTTTAAAATGGACATATCATGCTTTTAAATTCTTCCTTTTCACATGTAAATCATTCATTTATGGTTTACATGAAGTAAAACTGCAATCCTTTGGTCTGAAATCGTTGTTA
>JBBDHI010000004.1:17248474-17260217 GCA_037177115.1 Craterocephalus stercusmuscarum | reverse complement strand
GATATTAAAAGCATAAAAGAAGACTTACAGTAAAATAATTTAAACACAAAATTATTCAAAAGATTAAAAGCAAGAGAGGTACCTGTACACAGCAATAAGGAAAAAAACATTTGTTTCAAGTCCTTATCTCACAGTCTGGTTTAATAGCTTCAGTAATCTGACACAACTGTACCCTTTATATTCAAATAATACCATTTATTGCAGTGCACACTTACACAAAAGCAGTCTTGCGGCTTCTCTTCGACACACTTCAAAAGCTCTTGCTAAGTGAAATAAATGATCTTGAACATTGATGAACCCAAAGTTAAGCTATTTACAAATTCTACAAAGAAGATGACAAATAATTTAGCTTTTACGTTCCTTTACAAATCACAGAAAACATACTGAGCAGGTTTCTTCCTGAAGCACTTCTACTCCTTGCAGATATCTATCTTTTAAACTCCACATTCAGCAGCTCATGGGAAAAGAACATATTTTTGAAAAAGGCTTGTGTCAGCTATCTTCTCCATTACTATACTATGAGAATATACGGGATATGCATGCTCCTTCTACAGGCCTAGATTTGTTGAATGCTGAATATGATAGTGTTCTGAGATTGACTACAAGGTACACTTCTCTCCTATCATCGGCCATCTGAGTCATCTGGTCTTGCTTAAAGAAACAGTGGCATGCACAGACAGACACTAGGTGGCGCTAGAGCACACGCCCTTTGACCTCTGAACTACACAAGTGTTCTCATCAAATGTATTATTTTTTTATATTGTGTTGCCCATGTTGACGTGATTATCAACAGCCTTCCCCCTCTATCTTTTGTCGACACAAACGGAAGCACGTAGCTGCAGCGCTGCACAGGTGAGCACACATTTTGTCCCCCTTGTAATGAAGGGTTGCTAAAATGTAATGCCAGTGGATTTTCAATCCTCCTCTTTTTAAATATGATTATTTTGAAATAAAAAGAAATTGTTCTTTGCCTTGCAAGAGAAACAAAAATCTATTAAATTCCGGCTTTATCTACAGCACTGTAGGCTGTTATACATTTTCTATTTTCTTGTATTTTGTTTTCTTGTGTATGTTGCAGTTGCATATTTCACTGTATATATTTTCTTGTAATGCATGTGTGTAAATAATAATGGTGTATGTGTGTAAACGGTATAAGTGCAATGTAGGACCATCCAATCTTGGAGCCTCCTCTCACTGTAAAATCTTTTTTTTTTTGTCTCATTTTTTGATACACATCTGTATACTGTTGGGTTGGTGAAAAAAAAAAAAAAGAGTATGCGGATCACTGTCACTGAAGGACTCGGCAAAGACTGAGAGGTGGACATGACGGAGATTTCAGTGGTCCTCTGCTATAGTGACAAAACATCTAAACATTTGGACTTGCAGTGCGTTCTTACATGATGCCAAAGGGACGATGCATTTTGCGGGGAATGACTGTCTATTTGTATGGGAAAGGAATTTCATTTGGACACAAATGAATTATTTTGGGAGAGAGATGAGCTTTTGCAAATGAGCCATGATGTTGTGCTGAACTGTAAGACTGCTTTGCCAAATGATCTTACAGTTTTGTAATTTCTATTTCTAGAAATGAACCAAACCAGTGGAGAAAAACTGTAATGGCAGAAAACAAAGAAAATGAACAAACCAAAAAGTTTGCAGCATGTTGGTGCATTTAAATGAGATCGGAGACAAAACGGAGAATTTGTAAAATAAAAGTATTAACAATCTTCATCTAAAGGCTGAAAATGTTCAGACTTTGATCTTTGAACAGAATTCCCATTAAGGTTTTGATGAAAGCAAAATGAAAAATAACTTACAAACACACAAACAGCGTTATCAAACTCAGTTCGGTTAAAAACGAAGCTCTGCATGATACTAGATGAAGAACTATTACGGATCTTATAGTTGGCTCCTCTGGAGCTCAATCTTGGAAAAGGATCAAACCTATTACAATGAAAGAGGATAAAACTCCATTTTCCATGAACATTAATCCATGATGTATCATCATCAGAGTGCTTACATTAGTGATGTTGTTTGTGAGCTACTGCTTGGACAAAGTGTAACTGAAAGAAGACAGAGATTAAGGGAGATGTTTGGCTGGAAAATCTGTCTGTAATTAAAATTTGTCTGCAGACCACAGCAATGTAGTGAAGTTAGGCCATACCAGTTACAGTCTGGTGTTAGTCCCACTGTTGTAATTTTCCATTTTAAAAAAATCTCTCTCTCTTATATCAAGGCAGCCAGCGGTCCCACACACCGCACAAGGTGCCAATTTGTCTGTGCACGCCACTGCTCGGTACTGTAAATGAGCCTTCATGTGTTGTCATTTATGCCTGGAACTTTTTCATTTGTATTATATTGCAAAGCAGGCGTTACTGTAAATCTGTCAGAAACAATAATTGTTCTTATTTTGCTCAGTACCAAAACACAGTGTGCAGCAAACACAATGAAAACCATTAGCAAAGCAGCGATGGAAATAAGAATCTACAATGAAAACTCATCAAATGTTACATCCTGCTGTGTTATTGTTGTAATCAGAATGATAGTGGCTGCTGTGAATTTCATGTTTTAGCACATTATTTTAATCTATCCTTCTTCCTGATAACTAGCTAAAACAACAGCCCAGCTGTTTTCCTGCAGGGTTCCTCTCAATCACAGCTTCCTCCATTTGCTCTTTGAAACCCATAACACTGAGCAACTACATTCAGAAAGAGGGAGAGGCAGACCAGGTCTGTTCTCAAAGGGATTATCAATCCTCTCAGCTATAAAAACCTTAAACTGTGAACTGTGTGGCTTTGTTCCCGGCAGGACAAAGAGAAAAAAATCATCCCTTCCGATACGTCCGATAATCTGCAGCTTTTATAAACTGGTCATATTTGTTACTTCATCAGTCATGTCCCCTTCATGAGAGTAGTTTTGTGATGATTTGCTTGGCTGTTGCTCAGTGTAACAGAATACATCTCTGTCCATGGTAATTGTATTTCTCTTATCAGCTGGCAGACCATATATTTTGTCCCCAGAATGCCTCCTCAGAGGTAGCAGGTCTATTTCCACAGGTTCAGTTCGTAAAGGTAAGGATAATGCAATCTCATTCACAGAGTGTCTTCTTGTTGGCAGAAACTCTGCCTTCTGTATGGATTGTTGGAGAGTGGGGAGTTGGCAAGGGAACAACGAACCATCACACACACTGGGACTGGACCGACACCAGTCTGAGATACTGTGGTCTGATCCTGTTCGGCTGTCTGGACTTTCTCTGACCTTTTGCCTCAGTCCCTGGTCTCTTGCTAAGTTCAATATCCTAGGGATGGTAGCCATGGATGCAGATGCTGCCACAGCAGCTGCTATATGGTGACGTTCAACTGAAGTTACCTTCGTGTCTGTAATCACTGTGGCAGGAGACACCACTGAAGCTGAGCTGGCAAATGAGGAAGTGCTGAAGAGAGCAGCTACTTTCTGATAGTATCGCATCCGTATGAACTTTGCTGAGCGATATAGATCTCCAATAAAACAGTAACAGATAGGGTTAAGGCTGGAGTTTGTCAGGCCCAACCACTGAGCAAATGGCCGCGTCTGCAGGAGCCAAGATGTTGGCCTTTGTTCGCAGTCAATCCAAAGGTCAGTCAAGTAGAGTGGCAACCAGGACACTGCAAACAGAAGCACCAGACACACCACCATCTTTGCAATTTTCTGTCTTGTCTTTAGGCGCGAGGTGTGAAGAGCTCGGCTGCGAGGATCGAGATCAGCAAAACTTGTTTTCTTTCCTCCCCAAAGCTGTCTTCCAGTCAGGAAGCTGATGGTGAGATTAAATGTCACAGGCAAACAGTAGAGCATCACGAACAGCAGCACATTGTACCTGTGAAAGAAAAGTGAAACAATAAAAGGACATTAGATACCAATTTGATTCCCTTTGAAAACATAAATCTGTTTTTATTTTATTATCTTTACCATAAGGTAAGGTATTATCCTTACAATAAGCAATTTAGAGACATATTTATCACCAAATACAGCCTGCAAATTCCAAACATGAGTCCTACACTATACCAAAGTTAGTCATAGAGTTCCACAGGCTACAGTGCAAAGACCATAGCTTTTCACTTCTCATGCGTCTCACATTTCTAAGCAGGATACAAAACATAGGGTTTCATTTCTTATCAATATATCACACGCTCATATACTGTATAAGTCTCAGGCTTCTGAGGATATATTCTTGACTGGGGCAAGTTTTCCCTCTCATTTTTGTCTACATTTAAGGAACCGACGACTGCTGAACCATTGTTGTTGTTTACAAGATTACATGAAAGCCTTTAAGATTATAATTTGTTCATATGTTTGACACAAAAACAAAAACAAAGTCTGTACAGTAATGACCAAATTCATTGTATTTTTAAAAGATAAACAAGTGTAGCATTTCATGCTAGCAAAACAAAAAAAACATCACTTTCTTTTAATTTTATGGAAAATGAGGGTAATAATTATTAATATTAGAAGGAGGGCTCTGTGTTCCTGCTTGTTTAATCAAAGATCTCAGCTGCAGCAGTGTATAACCATATGTGTCTTGTTTGTTTGCTTATAATGCACATTTATAATGCATCACACATTTTTCATAAGAGGCTAATCTCAACTGCAGGCAAGCCAGTCAAGCAAACACGCTCTGTGTTTATGAAACCACGCTGCTGTAAGTCATGGAAAATGAAATCTGGCTTTGTCCTGAAACACCCATGGATCTGGGAATACAGCGTAGCATAATTTATGGCTCTGTGATTCCAATGAATGCATCTGCAACAGCAGTGGTGCCCAAACGTGTGAACTATTAAAGCCAAGGACCCTATTCTATCCCTACTGTCCCTCTACTATCTTAGATGTTAGCTGTTGCTAATTTTGCTGAATGAAATGTCCGGTCACCACACATGTGACCACTGTCATAACAACAAAATCATTGACATGTCGAAGCAGATGTTTTTTTGTTTTTATAGGGGGGTGAGATTTATGTCTGTCTCATCGCACAGAGATATGGTGCCGTTTACAGCACTGTGGTTCACCACTGCTGGGTAAAGTGAAGGCAGCTAACCATGAAGCTAGCTTCAGCTTCAGCCAAGGAGAAATGATCTTGCCTCAGCCTGTCGACTTCAGTTTGGACACAGAAGCAGAAAGGTTTAACAGCTGCTTCTGTCCAGGACTGGGTGATATATTGAGATTTTCAAATATATTGAGACTTTATCAGACAATATATAGAATAAGGGAATATTGTTAATATAAAGTTAGCTTGTTTTGGGTTAAAAGTATCTAGTTTTTTGGCATTTTGCTAGAATTATCGAAATATGAAAATTGGTTCATGTCACCCAACCCTGCTTCTGTCAGAGTTTTCTCTGATAATGGAGGCAACAAACCAGACCAGCAGTTACTAAACCGTCAAAGAAATGATGCACTTCTGGAACCAGAAGACTACGTGTCAAGATGAGGAAAATAACTGGTTTTGTTGTTGCTAAATGAGCCTGTTGCTGTTTATTTAGTTCACCTGGCATGGCAGCCATACCATAAACGCAGCCAGCCCGAGTTCAATGCAGATGTTTCCCTGGCCCACTTTCTCATGTACCTAATCTACAACAAAGGAAACTAGCACCCACAGAATGCTGAAACTATAACAAAGTAAAAAAAAACACTTGTGTATGTAACACAATGTAATTTCTCATGTCCAATTTCCCTGTGGAGATAGAATTTTTTCCATTTCATTTTTGATAATATCATGACATTACAACTTGTCGATTTTGAAAAGCCTGACCAGATTTAACATGTCCATCCCTACTTTCCATCCAGCTAAGATGAGCTTGTGCTGAAAGAAATGTGCAGCGTTGACAATCTGCTTCCTCCTTTTTCAGAACAGTTTTGGGTTACATTTTTAAATCCAAGTCTTTATGTCTTTAAGACATAAAGACCGCTGACCAACACAATCCACATAATTAGTTAAATCCCTTAAAACGTAGTCCTCTGATTATGAATCTGTTGCAACTGTAGATAAAGCAAACGCAGATGTGAGTGAAATTATGTAAATGTGAGTGCCTGAGTCTTTTTATAAGACTGCCAATAAGAGAAATTAGACACGTTATGAGTCAACAACAGAATCATTGATTTACATTGTATAAATGTAACTCAATGATGAAACCAGACAGCACAGAATCACAATAAAATCTGATCAACAGGAATGAAAAGGAAAGTAATACACAGGGATAATATCTATAAAATTACTGGTTTCTGCAGTGCAGTTAATTTCAAACTCCAAAGGCCACAACACCTTGTCTGAATCCTTGGGGAATGTTGGATGTTGCATACTAGTGCATATTGGTGTACCCTGCTGAGGCAGGTTTCACTTTGTTATGCACAAAACTGTCTAGGCTAATTAAAGCCTTTAACACTGTTTCCCATCACGTGTACTTATTGGTCTTGGATTTTTCATATTAAATATATACACACATTTTTACATTTAAGATATCTTTTTTTTACTGTTGTCAGTGTCTGTTAAGTTGAGGTCCCTACATTATATTGTCCATGTATTATTTGTTGCCCATATGTTATGTTACTATATGATGTTTAAATCCATTAACCTAGGACCAAATTTAGAAATTGACCACTGGCTATAACTTTGTATATTTATGTGAAAATGTCCATTAATATACCTGGTGCCTATTCTATAAGTGAATGTCAGACAGAATTTAGCACAGGTAAGTGAAAAGTACCCCTGCTTCTAAAAGTATACTTCTTCTAAGACCAATCCTGACACCCTCACCTGCTCTTAATTGATCTGACTTAATTGATCTGACTGCTAATTGCAAAGCGTTGCTGTAAACATTTCCTTCCTTTATTTCCTTTTACACAGTTTTCATACTTTTTTATTTAGCTACAAGCAAATCCAAGATTTTTAATAAAAATATTTTCTGAATGCAATGAAATCAGTCAGTAACGATTAAAAAAGATTTATTTGGAATTGCATCTGTTAAAAGTCTGTAAATGAGTTGGCAAATTAAAGTTTTTGTAATAAGAATTTCATTTGCTGATCTTAGAACTTTTAAATCTGTTTCTTTCCTATAGCTCAGATAGTGGTGTATTCTGGCATGGGCGAAGTTATCAATTACATATAGGCTGTCATTTCAGTATTCTTACTACTGCCAAGAATGCAAGTCAAGTGAAAAAGGGC
Source organism: Craterocephalus stercusmuscarum (assembly GCA_037177115.1). NCBI lineage: Eukaryota > Metazoa > Chordata > Actinopteri > Atheriniformes > Atherinidae > Craterocephalus > Craterocephalus stercusmuscarum. The sequence goes on along the minus strand of JBBDHI010000004.1, from coordinate 17,253,028 downwards.
CCTTGAAGGTATATAATTCTTTAGAGGAAACTTATATTTGCATCATGATGTTCCTGGAGCTGTAATAATCTGAAAGTACCTTTTGTGATGCTCTCAGTGTTACAGATGTCCCTTAATGCAACAGGCTGAAGCAGATGGCAACCTTCCGTGGGTCTGCCTCTGCCAGAGTTGAGGCAGATTTCTTCCTAAGTGTTCAGTTTTTTACTACATACCATAAAGTGTCTTCAGAAGAGAGGCACTTTGGCATTCAAGTACCGCATAATGAAAATAATCAGAAAGCTCAAATGTGAAAATGGAAAAAAGGAAAAAAGAGAAAAATGGCACCATATGAATATTAGTGAAACAGTGATGTCCTTATGACATTATTCAGTTGTGCATTGCAACTTAACTGCTATTAGATACACAATGGACTACTAGACTATTTCATTTTTCTATTTTCATACATAGATTGTAAGGCAATATAGAACCAATATTATGTATTCTTAAAACTCCAAAAAACTATTAGATGGTTTAAAAATTGAGTCCAGTGAAATTTATTTCTAAAGCTTTTTAAAAAAGAGCAGCAACCATTGACCAAAGTGCTGAACGTAGGAGTCAGTCCTTTGGGTGAAAAGCGATTCCCAGACAGTTAGTCATGATAGCACAGAAACTAAAATTATCGAAGACCAGCTTACACAACAGAAGTCAATCTCAGTTGTCTGACTCATGAAAAACCAAGCCACACTTTAAAAAGTTCTATGGGCAGATCTGGTATGGACTTGAAGACCCCAAGGCCACATGCTGCATGTTGTCAGGTAGAGTCCCTCATAACAGACTGCAAAGATTACATATATAACTACAAGACTGGCCTGGACATCCAGAGATCTGTCCCAGATAGGCTACTATACTATAATTCTGTTTGTTCAGGTAAACACATTTACTGGACAACTGCCTGGGATAGATGCCCATTTTCAATCATATACCAGCTGCTCCTTTTCATACATCAACTGACTCACACTGAATTTGTTCATCCAAACCAGCAACATGAGTGACTTATGTAATGTGTTACAGTACCTACCCCTGTTTAAGGCGATGTTCGGGCCACTCCTCCTGACAGACCAAGATGGTAAAAGTCTCAAAGGCGATCTCTCGCCGCCGGTTCATCACGGCAATTGGAGCACACATCAGAGAGGACACTGTCCACACTACAGCGACGGTTGCCAAGATCCGGCGGCGGGTAAACATGGAGCGAGCTCTGAGAGGTGACCGGACACTGTAGTAACGATTGACACTGATAACAGTCAGTGTCAACACACTGGCTGAGACAGAGACAGCCTGCGTGAACGGAACGGCCCGACACAAGAGGTCACCGTAGACCCAGGTAGTGTAGATCTGGTTTCCCAGAGTGATGGGCATGCAAACACACACCACAGCCAAGTCACACACAGCCAAGTTCACCAGGAGACTGCGTGTAGCGCTGACACCTGCTAAGCGCCGACTGCGCCTGCTGGTGAGGACCCGCAAGGACATCAGATTCCCAATAAATCCCAAGATGAATGACAGACAGTACATGATTGTTAAAGCAATGGTACTGGGTTCATGGAGGGTCCAGAGCAGCATACTCTCCAGGTCTGTCATTTCATTGGCTGAGATGTTGGAGAGAGAAAAGGGAAAGGAAGAGGTGGCGGTTACACTCAAGGCTGAGAAAGAGGTCGTAGGAATTACAGGGAAGGAGATGAGGGAGGAGTACGGGATAAGCGAGGAGGGCAGCGGTGAGGGCAGAGGCTGATAGATAGGAACAGTAGGGGAGCTGAAGGAGGATGTCAACACCAGAATGCTGTGGAAGCTGTAGGTGTGATTGAGTTTTTCCTGCAGCAGTGGGGAGAAGCTGGGCTGAGCTGTGCTCAAACCTGTTGGTGGGTCTTGGGTCTGATCCATGCTGCTTCCCAGCAGGAAAAAGAAAAGGGGGGCAAAGAAGTAAAAATAGAAAGTGGAAATCTCACTTCCTGAATTTCCTTTTGTCCCTCATTAAATCCAGCACAGAACAAGGAAAAAGTCCAAAACTCAAAATCATGAGCAAAGAGTCTTGAACTCCTCACTGAACACGGCACATCAGGTTTGCCATTTTAGACTCGTGGGTTACAGGTCCCTCTGCTGCATGTGGGGGAAAGTCTCAGAAGAAAAATGAAAATCATAGTCCCTCGTCTTGTGCCACATCCTGTGAGTCAGCTGGAGTCATGATGCTGTTCAGCTCTGGTCCCAGAGCACTTCTTATGTAACATATGTATTATCATTCCTCAGGGAGTGGCTATTTGAACCAGATAATCCCCCACAACACATTAATAGACTTTCTCACCTTCAAGGAGGGTCAATCTTATGCATACTTCCCACCTGCTCACTCACTTTTCCTCTTTGCACCTTTAATCCATCACACATGAGAACAGATCTGTTTGAAGAAACATTATATTATCAGTAGCTGAATCCAACTCAAGCTGTACCAACAGCAAACAATACATTGCTGGACAGAAAATATAAATGCCTTAAACATCTCTTCAGATATGATTCAAGATTAGCAAAACTGTATAATTAGTCTATTAATCCAAGATATCATATTGTGATATAGAACAAAGCCTAGTTATCTATGAGCTGAGACTTAGTTACACAAGTCGCCACAATCATGTTAGAATCTTAATTAACAAGCCAAGCACAAATTGTAGAAGGCAAAATGAGAAAAAAGGGAGGAAAAATCCGCCCGTTAAATAATCTTATAATAATCAGCTAGCCCTTGTAGAAAGAACATATCTAAGACTTCTTTTCATATTTACTGACCATACATGCGCGGATCCTCTGATGCCGAGAGCCTCAAGGTGTTTATGAAGCGGTGAGATGCTGACTGAGGATGTGCACCAAGAGAGGAAAGAGAGAAAAGAAAAGAAACAGCGGCAAAGTTGCTCTTGCTTCGCTTACATTGATCTTTACATCTTTAAAGCTACCGAGAGACTGATTGTTTGTAAGATCTCTGGGTTTCCGCGAGCTTTTTTTCTTTTTCAAACGGGCTCCTCGGATGTCTGCGCTCCTCTCGACGAGCACCGAGCGCAGCCGCCACTGCAGGACTGCGCGCGGTCCGCGAGAGAGGAATGCAGTCAGGGATGCGCACTCACACGCGCTCGCATCGTCGTGTTCACCCACAGCTCTGTGAAACCCTAAAATCAATGAGAAGGTGGCGGCCCGTTCTTTCTGCAGAGCTGAGTATTCCCTTTCCATTAGGCTGCAATCTTAAAATTTGCTGGTTCGGTGTTTTTCTGACGGTCTGACATAATATCTTTTCCTCTGATTAATAGGAGCCTAAACTTAATAACTACTTATTTAGGCGACACATCTCAGAGATGCTCAAATGACTACTTGAGTTTTCACTGGTGGATTATTTAGGAATTTTCCTGCAAATAGTTCCTTCAAAGCTACAGTTTCCTGCACATAGTTCCTTCAAATCTGCTATATATTGAGCAGTTAAGGAGCATTTCAAACCAGACCCCATGTCGCTGCTTCCCAGAATCTAACACTTTACAGCAGAGAATGTGAACTTGACACGTGAACCTCTAAACCTCCCGAAAACATAAACAAATACATGCAGAGAAAGTTGATTCATTTTATCATGTGTGACTCCTAGAAGAATACAAGAGGAGTGATGGCTGTGGGGTGTTTTGTTATTGTCACTGTTAACTATTTATCCTGAATGTATAGCATAACATTTGACAGTGACAAGATTGTAGTGAGCTCAGTGGGAGCCAAAACACACCTCTGGGCTAAAGAGCTGTTTGACCAAGAAATATGAGTGCTCCATCCAATGACCTGGCCTACACAAACAGTAGTCTAGGCATGGGAGATGGCTGAGTAAAAAAAAAAAAGCAACCAAAGTACTCTGCTTATGTCAGTCACAAGTCTGTAAAGAGAAAATGGGGAGTTATCAAAGTATAAGACGGTTATTTTAAAATCTGAGCAAAGTAATTGTGGAGATTTTCATGTAAATGTCAAAAACAGTGGTTGCCTGACAAGATAATGTGTTTAACCAAATGCTGTTTTACCAAATTGTATGACCTCTAAACAGTTTGTCATTTCCTTTCTTTTCAGGATTTTGCGGGTCGATTGTGCAAAAATACACAAAAAGTGAAGCAGTTTGCTGTGTTTGTCTCATTAAGCTGACCTGATACAGTATCTGTCCATCACAGTGTTGTGAGGACACTCTGCTCAACTTGGGATTTTGAAGTCTGCTTTTTATTTACTTGATGATTGCTTTAATAATTAATGTTTGGAAGGGTGGTTGAACACTCGTGATGTGGCTGAGCATGTGCATTTCTGCTGCTCAGACTTCGATCACATCTTATCTTAAACTTTAGGTTTTACATGGAAGATATACGATTAGAATTTTCATCAACTGTGAGGACTAAAAGTAGTAAATAGTTACAGTTGTTTACATGTTTTTTTGTTTTTAAACATTGCCAATTCGTCAGTAACATCACACAAAAGAATCTTTGTTTAATAAGTATGTTTGCTTTGGACTAGAAATATTCCCCTGAG
>JBBDHI010000004.1:17059853-17076210 GCA_037177115.1 Craterocephalus stercusmuscarum | reverse complement strand
TTGGGAAATATTGATATCATAACTACTAATTAATAGTTAATAATAATTAATAGTAATTCATACTAAAAATAAATAATAGATTTAACTATAAAAATTAATTTAGATTTAATACATTTGAAAATGTACTTTCATGTTTAAGTGATAATTCTCTAGGAATCTTGGTAATTTTAAATAAATTGACTTCTGACTCTGCTGTGTACCAGGGTGTAGACGGGCTACCAGGTCCCCGGGGCCAGCAGGGCATGTACGGGCCAAAAGGTGATGAGGGACTGCGTGGCTTCAAGGGCTCTAAAGGGCCGAGAGGATTACAGGTGCAGTTTGCATTCGTCATCGTCATGTGATTCTTTTTAAGTGATAACATTTAAGGAGATGAGGTGAACATTGATCTCTACTCTCTAATCTACATATCTACTAATCTTTCGTATGATCTTAAAGGGTATGCCCGGCCTACCAGGTGAAAAGGGTGAGAGTGGACATGTGGGCCTAATGGTGAGTTCAAAATCTGTTTGAATATCTTTTTTTAAATCTTTTCATTTCCTTGATTTAAATTATTTCACCCTTTATAATATGATGTAGGGTCCACCTGGGCAACAAGGCCCTACGGGTTCTCAAGGACCTGTCGGGGGACAGGTTTGTATAGATAAAATATTTATGGATTCCCATTAAGTTGAACGCTTGTTTGAAGTTGAGAGTAAATATCCATTAATTGTGTATACAGGGGCAGACTGGGAGACCGGGGATGATTGGGACGGCAGGTGTTGTTGGGGAGAAGGTAAAAAATATGAATAACTATTCACAAAATAACCCTCATCTTTAAGGATATCTTTCTGTTTATTCTGCTCTTAACTTCTTTTCCTTTTAGGGTGAAGATGGTGAGGCAGGTGACCCTGGACCAGTTGGTATTTCAGGAAGGCCAGTGAGTTTTTTTTTAGCTTTTTTGACATACATTTAATCCTATCTCATTCATTTCTTGTGCCCCCATTCATCAAAACGGCTAACTCTGTACAATACTTAAGGGAGAAAAAGGAGATCAAGGGGAGAAGGGGGATACCGGCCTTTCAGGAGCAGCTGGACCTCCAGGAGCCAGGGGTCCTCCAGGAGAAGACGGAGCCAAGGGCAATGCTGTGAGACACACACTTTGAAAACAACATCATTGTATCACAAAGCATTATAATACTGCGTGCACTACAATCCATTTTAAATCACTCAAGTAGTTTGTTGTGCTCCGTCCCGGGTTGCAACATGAAAATGACCCACCTTCCTCCAATCTCAACCTGCTACAGACACATTAAGATTTCCAATATGAAATTGTAATAACAAGAGACCCGAGGTAGAAAATGGACTCTTCTGCCATCATCTCAGGTTTTCTTGAGCTGTTCTCCAGGAGCCAGTCCAATGCAACTTACCAGATGGTGTGCCAACTGCACATTATAATTTGTAGAAGTTAATCAAACTGCCCCCATATCACCATGGCGGTTCTAACATAAATATATTATATTGTATACTATGTGGATTTTGGAGTTGATATCAGTGCTATTGTAAGGATAAATGCCCACCAAAACCAACCTGTGCATTATTCCTCTATTATAGACAAAAACAAATCAAACTAGAAGGAGGAACGCACATATTCTGTTCTCCCCATTTCATGGAGATGATCCAAAGCAAACAGCTATCTGCATATTTTAAGTGTTAGAGATACATTATGTTGCTTCAAGGAGCATTTCTGGAAGACATTTGCTTCACATTTCAAATGGTGTCTCAGCTTTGCCTAATCTGTGGTTTCTACTCTGGCTCTTAAGTCCAGTACAGTACATGAGATAACAAAGTTGCTATATTATTCTGGGCCACATCAACCTTCTTCTGTCCACAGGGTCCCATTGGTCTGACTGGTGACCTCGGACAACAGGGAGAGGCTGGACCCAATGTGAGTCTTATTTTTCCCTTTCTTTGTTTTTCACATGTTGGCCAATTGCTGATCTTTGTGCATTTTATTTTACTACTTATTTGTTTTAAAAATGTTCATGCACATCCACATCCTTTTGGTTTAATGTAAAACAACATTGAATGATTTATTAGGGCTTGTTAGGAACAGTAATGAGAAGAGAGCATCCCACATAAAAAATCAATTTAAGGTAAACAGTACAGAGGACCGGGGAGGTTCATTGAAAAAGCAGAACGGCATTTTAATGATTAGTTCATTGTGAAATAAAAATATAGGTAACTAAATATTATTTCAAATTCATCAATAAATGCAAAGTGTTTTTGTAATTATACATTTGAAATAGAATTATTAAAGAGGAATTGCATGTCATTTTTCTTTAATTTTTCTTTTTCTTTCATTTTTTCTATAATCAGAATTAAATGACACAATTCATAGATTGGTTAGAAATACCTAACCATGTCATACATTTAAAAACATTATTCCCTTTTTCATTTCCTTTCCCATTTCAGATCTTTTTTCCTCAGTGGTTAACTCTCTCCATTTAGCTTTTGCATGACCCTTCTGGGCCCTGAACACACTGAAATCCAAGTTCAACCAATCACCTGGTCCATTGTGTGATCATTTGGCTACTGGCAACAATAACTGGCAACCTCAGTTATTGTTGTTTACTTTGTCAGTCCTCTGCTGGGTTTTTTTTCCCAGGTAGATGTACGTGTTAAGTTTTCCTCGGCCCACAATGTTTCTTTTCTCTTCAGGGCGTTGACGGCCTCCCTGGAACCAAAGGAGACATAGGAGAACCTGGGAAATCGGTGAGTCACTCTTTCTACGCTGTATTTTTATTTGTCCTTAACAGCTTGTAAACCAATAACATGAAATATGTTGTCATGGAAAGCACAAGGAAATACAATAAGATCAGATTCTTTGGTTTTTTCAGGGACCACCAGGTGCATCAGGGGAACCTGGACCATCTGGCGCTCCAGGGCGAAGGGTTTGTCTCTTTTATAATGTGTCAAAGCCTTCCTCTGGAAAATCAGTGAAATGATTGTTTCATCTGCCAATTAGCTATTTACCCAAGCTAAGGTATTGAGTGGCATCTCAGTAGCATTGAAACATCTGTATCAGAAGACCATCCTGTACATGTGGAATGGCGTTACTTTGTCTCAGAAGGGTCCGGTTATTGATCTGCATCCAGCAAACAATCAAAATTAATAAATAGATAAACAAACTAGGCCATTTAAAATAGCTGTATAACCATAATAACACATTTTTATCTCTGGGACTAATGGAAAAAATCTTCAGTTTGCTAAGGTGCACAAAGACTGGACTCTGGTGCAGAGATGGGTGAATCACAGTACGAAGAGAAGTCGAATGAGTCATGCAGCTGTCGTTGGCGACTGCATGTTTCAGCATTATGATCTGGGTTTTGCTTCAGTGACCAAAAAATTACCAGGTTTTTCCATCAGTAGATTATTTTCTTTCCTGATGCCATGGGCATATTCCAAGATGGCCAAACCTGGATTCGACAGGCTTATGTGTTGAGCTCATGTGAGACCCACTCAGTCCAGATCTTGACCTCACGGAGAATCTTTGGAAACTTTCCTCAGTAATCAGGCATTTCCTTTGCCAATACAACGTATTACAAACAAAACATAAAAAACGCAACCCTAGACAGAGAAAAATGTGACACTGCATAAGCTTATCGATACAAGGCTAAAGCTGTAATCTAAAGCTGAATGTGATCTAATGGATTTACAATAAGTGATTTTTTTCCGCTTTCCTTTTAAAAATTGTATCTCTACTTAAATTAGAAACGTTCTTTTTCCACTCGGGGTGAGGTTGACGTATTCTCATAATAAACATTGCATGCAGATTTAGATCAAATCTAACAATTCAGATGATTTTGTTCTTCAGGGCCACTTGGGGAAACCAGGGAAGGAAGGAAAAGCAGGCCTGAAAGGAGCGAGGGTGAGAGTTGGAAACATACACATGAATAGTAACATAATATTTACAGTTTCTGATGGTGTCCCTGCTTTCTGTATGTCAGGGTGCTCCCGGGTTGGAGGGTCCCATTGGAAAGACAGGGCCAGTAGGTCCTCAGGGACATCCTGGGAAATCCGGTCCCCAGGGCCTAAGAGGAATCCCCGGCCCTGCCGTAAGTCTGTTTAGCAACCAAAACACAGAATCAATGATTGAGGAACACAAAGATGAGAAATGTATTTTTGTGTGTGCTTCCATCAGGGTGAGCAGGGGTTAAATGGACCACCCGGCCAGACGGGACCACCGGGCCCCATGGTAATAAGCTTGTTCAGAAAAAAAAGTAACTTATTTGATTAAATACTGGCTACTCCTCTAAAAGAGCAAATTCTTGACATAATGATATAATCAATTCTGACTTTTACTCTCTTTTAGATCGTTTTTATTTGTTTTGGCCATGTGTCTGACCTAATTTTAATTTCTTGTCCTCAGGGTCCACCAGGTTTACCCGGACTAAAGGGGGACCCTGGCAAGAAGGGAGAAAAGGTGTCTGCAAACTTCCCGCAAACAATCACACTGATCTGTAAACAATGATTTTCATTTTGACTCATTCATCGTATCGGTGCAGGGCCATGGTGGTTTAATTGGTCTGATCGGGCCACCAGGAGATATTGGAGAGAAGGGTGACAGAGGACTACCTGGTAACCAGGGGCTACAAGGTCCAAAAGGAGATGAGGTTTGAAAAACACACAACGTTGGCCTTCCACACAAACAAAGAACACAAATTACCCACCAGTTTATCTTATCAGGGGGGTATTCAAAAAGGTTTTTACTGGTTTAGCTGGCTATGAAAACCTAGAATAAAGGGTCATTTTAATGTTTCTGTTCCGAAATGGCTCGTCTAAGTTAATATAGAAACAAATGCTGTGAACAAAGGCTGGCAGGGAATGGGATTTGTTCAGTCTATGCCCAACATATCTCCATAATAATGATCTGAGGGAAGGTCATGTTTGTGATCAAACCTGTCAAAACCACTTTTAGCGATGACCAAACAGCTCCGGTTTTGATGCATAAATATTTTTCATTTCATCTTTTGTCATGGGACTTCCCTATTGCTCGCTTCATTGCCTTAAAAGCGAAACACTTCATTATTTATTGTCATCATTCACTGACATTTTGGCCGAGGTCTCCATGGATTTCTTACATCCTCACTGTTCTGTCCCTCCAACTTCTTCTTATTGCCTGTAAAAAAGGTATAACCCTTTGAGATGAGCCGACAGCAATTTTAATGGAAATCAAGAGTTTTTTTCTAAGGCGAAGATGAGAAATTCTTATCAGTCAGTAGAATTTTTTTTATAATTTGCTATCATATCTCCACCAAGCATCAAAGTGGGCAGTGACGGATGCAGCCGGTTTCTTTTTTTGTTCATTTTCATTGTGATTTCAGAGCTCAGTTGGTGATGCCTTTCATAGGTTTGGTGTGGATGTGCACACTCTGGTGTACCCACAGCTTTCCGGCCTGATCACAGAATATACACTTAAACCAGAGCTCATTGGAGCTGGATGCTTATTACTATTATTATAATCATCATCATAACCTCCGCCAAGGCGCAGAGGTTGTTTTCGGCAGCATATGTTTGTCTTTCACTTTGTCTAAATGTTTGTCTACATATAACTTAAAGTAATGAATCAGTCAGATTTTATTCTTACAGTATAGCACTTCATGTGATAAAGTAACACGAAGTGCTTTACATCATAAAAACAATCTATTTATATAAAATAAAAGAATTTTACCCACAACAAAATATAAAACAACCATTTAAAATATGCTACTTTTTGTCTCACATATGCATGCACACACACAAACACACAAAAGGCAACCAACAGGGTGGCTCCAATTTAGTGTCATTACAGGAAAGCCATCATGAAGCCATTTACTGAGCCATAAGCAGCGTTGTTGACAATATATGTTCCTCATGTGCGTGTTCTAAAGGAAGATATTCATGATAGTCACAATACGATCAGTTCATCAATCAGTTCAGAATAAACATTTCCTGTTTTTTTGTTGGATGAACAATCTCTCATAATTTGGTAATATGCCAGAAGCAGGTGAAAATTTGCTCTTTGTTTTAACAAGACTATGACACACTCACAGCATTGTACAAGTAAGTTACAATATCGACCTCCAGAAAATTTGCCTGTTTGCTTCATTTGACAACCTTTTCTTTTTGTAACACCAGGGTCCAGTTGGCCCATCAGGTCCCCGTGGCCCCCCTGGCCCCACGGGTTTGTCTGTGAGTAAAAGGATGATCTTAACAGCACAGAAGGCCTGAGGATCACTTGAGGAATATTTCATTGTGTGCCTCTCCTCTGTCATTCCCTTACCTCTCTCACAGGGTGCTATTGGTCCAAAAGGCTCTAAAGGAAACCAGGTATTTTTCTGTTAGCTGGTTTACATGACAAAATGATTCAGTGCTATAACGACTCAGTTGTACTCCCCAAATCTGATTGTGTTGCTGTTTTTATTCAGGGTCCAATTGGCCCCAGAGGAGACACTGGGCCGGCAGGGCCTCCAGGACCCCCAGTGAGTTGTGATGACAAAAATGACCATTAAGATTTCATTATGTCGTATTTGCTTGTTTATTTTCTCATCATCATAATTCATCATCCCCCCCCCCAGGGACGGCCAGCGGTCGGGATTGCACCTCTGCCTGAGCGAGGGAGGAGAAGGAGAACACACACTGTGGTGGATGGTGCTGCACTTGAAGATGATGATGAGGAGGATATAGATGGAGGAGATGGATGGATACAAGGGGACCAGGCAGAGCAGGAGGGCTGGATGAAGAATAAAGAGGGCAAAGGCATGGAAGAAGTGTTTGCGTCTATTTCTTCGATGAAAGTGGAGGTTGAAGGTCTGCGTAATCCACTGGGAACATACCACAGTCCGGCTCGCACCTGCAAAGAGCTCTGGCTCCTCCACCCAGAACTACCCAATGGTACTTTATAAGATTGTGGCTAATTTATCATCTCTATGCAATAGTTTTCCTGTTTTGCAGGGCTCAGAGCTGATTTCCCTGTTCCTTTCCGCAGGTGGATACTGGATTGACCCCAACCAGGGCTGCCATAGAGACTCTTTCAAGGTGTTTTGTAACTTCACAGCGCAGGGAGAAACGTGTCTGTACCCTGATAAGAAGTTCCAGTCGGTCAGTTCATACAGATTTGTGTTATACATTGAGTTAAGCATTGTCTGTTTTGTGATATCGTGATCTATGTTGTTTTTTTTTCTTTTATAATCAGGTAAAATTAGCAGCCTGGAAAGGGGAGAAGCCTGGCTCCTGGTACAGTGAATTTAGGAAAGGAAAAAAGGTACAGTGTGAAAATTAGATTACATATGATTATTGGGAAAATAAAAATGTGAACTTAAAGTTCTAAATTTTGTTGCAAATGTGGCTCACATTAGATTAGGATGGCTTTAAAAACATTATTAATGTGCAGCAGTATTTTGTAACAATACCACTCAGTTTTTATAATTAATGGAAAAACGTGAAGCAGCTGAAGTTTGTGATCTTAAATGGTCAGTAAATTAGCAGTTGCTCCACTGACTGAACATATATATAAAGGTTGAAGCCCTGGGCAGATCTGAGCACTTCCCAATGAGAGGGATAGTATGGTGGGGAGTACAAGTGACCACGACAGCTTTATTTACTAGGAAGTAAAATAATAAAGGTTTCAGTTTCTGCCAGACTAGTCAACATGCTGTTTATTGGTACCAGACAGACACTATTAGAAGTCTAAATTTGAAGATGGAGAGCTGTTTGGCAGGATATATCCATGACTACAATTAGTCAATCAAGAAATGTAGTTTCAGGGTGCCTCCAGACAACAAGTAGACTGAAAATATGTTGCTGCAGCTAAGGGACTGATGTGGCATTGAAGTAGACAGCTGCTGGTCCGTTCTTGACTTTATATGTTTAGAAAGATGCTTGGTTAGAATGTGGAATAACAAGGAGACATTTATGAGAACTGTGAAAAAGAAATCCACGGTGCACTGACAGTCCAGCCACACTTGCACAATACTGTGATGTGGGCCTGTTATTCTGAAACTAAACCTATTATGAAAAAAAGGAAAACCAAATGTTTCATCATCATTGTTCTTGTCTCATTGTTTCCCAGAGATAAAGACAGACCGACTGAATCTTTAATTAACCTGTGTTAAAATCCAAAACGTTTGAGTTGGGCTCATAGCTGCTTTGCTCGCTGCCTTCCCAGAAATGATCACTGCAGATAAAACTAGAGGTTTTTTCTGTGAATAATTCATTCTGTGATGTTTTGGGGCTGCTTATTACACTTTTTTTTCCCCCCAAAAATGAGAAAAACATCCTGGTGGTAACTCAGATGCATGAAATCCCATGAGATCGGTAGATGGTCCCAGGGTGTGTCACCTGGATGGATTCAGACTATTAAAGCAATGTAAACAAAGGTGTGATGGATCACCTGAGTGATAGGATCTGAATGTATCCACAAAACGTGCTGAATATGTTCTCGCCTGTACTTTGCTCTGTGTAGTTCTGATGTAAGTTGCATTGCAGCAGAAAAGTGGTTCACAACTTCACTGCTTTTCCCCTCTAATGCATTTGTCCATGACATTCTACTTTTTTTAATCCATGTGTGTGATTATGGTGCTCCCCTCCAGTTTTCCTACTCTGGGTTGGACGGTGTTTCTGTCGACATCGTTCAGTTAAACTTCCTGAAGCTGCTGAGTGCCACAGCCAAGCAGACGTTCACCTACCACTGCCTCAACTCTGCTGCCTGGCTGCACACCGCAACCTACAGTCACGAACATGCGCTGCGCTTCAGAGGCAGCGATGGGGAGGAACTGACTCATGAAAACACGCATTACATCAGCGCTCTGTATGATGGCTGCCAGGTGAGTAACACAGACATACAACATGAGTGCCGACACACACACACAAACACACACGCACACACACTCTGTCCTGTAATCATTTCGCTGTGTTTTTCCTGCTGCAGACACGCTCGGGGCAGGAGAGGACAGTGTTGGAATTTGACGCTCCCCAGTCCAACACGCTCCCCATCGTCGATGTAGCTGTGTCTGATTTCGGAAAAGGGAACCAGAAATTTGGTTTACAAGTTGGCCCAGTCTGCTACAACGGTTAACAAAGCTGGGGGATCCAACAGCTGGAGTAATTTAATAGAATAAAGAGCCATGGACACTTTTTTACATGCAGGGAGAAAAACCATGTTCAAGATCACATATTTATAAGTTGATACACCAACAACAGTGTTGTCTTGTTAAAATATTCATGCACTCAGTATGTCCACAGTCGGCACATTCATTTCAGACACTCTTACAGCGGACTCATGCTGTGTTATCAAGAGAAGGGCACCTGTATTGATTATTGGCTTATCTTCAGTGACATGTTTTTCGATCTTCCTCTTTGAACAGTTTCATCAATGTCAGTTTAAATGACTTTTCCACTTAAATGTTATTTTCACTGAGTTGCCTTCTACAGACACAAAAAATGTAACATTATTCTTCAGCCGCACGTTAACTGCATTCTTTGTTGTCAAACCTCAATTTGTTGTTATGTATGATGCTGTAATTTTATGGTTATAATTATGTTATGCGGTTTACATCAATGAGTCACAACATTAAAACCACTGACTGGTATATTAGGATTAATCATCCGCTTTGTCACAAAGTAAACAGATCCCCCACCCCGTCCTACCCCGAGTGCCCGTGACAACTGGACTCCCTGACTCTGTCATCACAGCATTTCCCAACACACCTGCTCAGGAACAACTGGAGGGGCACAAAAATGAGGCCAAGAACTCCAAACTACACGGATCGAAATTTGATGGAGCAACTGGGATGCGATGGAACGGGCCCAGTCCACAGAGGCCACACTCAGCGAATCAGAGGAAGTGAAGGATCTCCTGCCAGCATCCCAGGGTCAGAAAAGCACAGGACACCTGCAGAGGTCCTGTGTCCGTTCCCCCTTTGCTGAATAGGGGGGATCTAAGCAACGTTGTGGGTGGTGGTTTTGATGTTTGATCTGATTGGTGTATGTTGGAGTGTAATTCATCATGGTGCTATTATGTAGGTCCTAGTGAGTACAATTGTTTGTAAAAGGGATTTGGGGCAGATTTTTGTTGTTGTGAACCTGTGTTTTATATTTTGTTGATATAACAAACCAAACTGTGGTACGTGATTGCCTCAAGGCCTTTCTTTGCATATTTGTTTGGGGAGGTGATGCACACATTTTAATAAAATGTACATTTAAGTTAATATGATAATTTATTTAATTGAATGGAATAGTTTTTTTTTACTTTCCCACCACGAAAAGATAAAAAAAGCCAGTTTTATGGATAGCAGTGTCAGGGAGTTTAATTGTGCCTTTATGGGGATCCAGGCAGAAATGTCTCATCATTTTCTGCAGGACTTACTCGGAACCGGTGCACTGATATTCATGGCCTGAGGATAAGACATACAGTATTGCCACAATATGGTATTCTTAATGTCACCATTTCCATTTTTTTATTTAGGAATTCTTGATTTCTTTGTGTTGTAGAGGAGCTGCCATTAAGTTTCGTCACATCGAGTTTAAATCCTAAGATTTTACTAATATTCTGATTTATCTTCTGGTGTCATCGGATTGTCAGTGTTGTCTGTGGCTAACTTCTTGTCCGGGTAAAAAAGAACTTTTTGACATGAGTGAGATGCAAGGCCAGAGCAGCAAAAAAGCAAAAGCTTTTTGCATGAAGTTATGTCTGAAGGGTACCATCAGATTGAGATATTACCTTCCAACCCATTCTGTATTTTCAGCAACGACTCTTGAATTGATCTGTTCTCACATTATTCCTACTGGATCTTGGTCCATCTGTCCATATTGCACCCACATTGATAAAATCTGCTGCCAGAGAGGGATGTTATGCACTTTACATCCACTCTGGGAGAGATAACCAAAGAACAGAACAGATGTGAAGCTCTGACGATGAAATGCTTTCATGCACCATCAAGCTGATCAGGGCAGAGTTATAACGTTACAACTGATGTTTCCCGCCTGTGGAGGAAGGCAGATGCAATCCCTGACCAGTCCTGACTACAGGCTCCTTGTAGCTTTCCAGTGCCAGCTGGATTGGACAAGGCTTCTATCCAGCATGAATTGCTTAAAGACCATCATGTGTCACGTTAAGCTTGTGCATCCCGACGCTACATAAAGTCAGTGTACCTAATGTTTTAAACATGGAACACAGGCGGCAAAACAAGTACAGACATTTGGGCTTCTTAAATGATGAATCCTTTTTAACCACGATGCTCTCAGATTTTCCCTCTTGCACTGCCAACCTGCTAATGTAATTTGTTAACAAATCCGTACAGTTTTAAAAAAAATGGACCTGTTTTTAGGACAGAAGCGTTAATGTCACAACTGTTGCATGAGGAAGCTTAAAGCCAGTGTTTTGTGGGGGAAAAAATATTTTAACCCTTGAGTTATCGCTCAGAAAATTTACATGGATGACCCTTCAAGTAGACCTTTTTGTCCACTTTCTAGGAGGTTGGGCTTTTGAAATTTCATACAGGATGACAGGATCAGCTCTGATGAGCAGGATGATTGTCTGTGAAGTTGTTTAGAATTTTTGGAAGTAGACAAAAATTTACATTTATTAAAAGGGTTAATAAAAGTCAAACTATACGCCGGTCATTTCAGCAAATCATTCACTCAAACACTGAACTGGTGTTTTTAAGTGACTTGAAACCTGAGGAATGATAAAATACTTGTAATGTGGTCTGACTTTCAGTTAAATCCAGGCGTCTCAGGCTTACCCTGTGATGGACCGGCGACCCATCCAGGCTGTACCTAACAGAGGCTGGATAGGCTCCAGCTCCGGGACACCCTGGCCGTCTGGTATACCAGGCATTTTCCTATTGGGTCAAGGGCTGACTGGGACAAATGTGCTTAGTCCAATTCAGTCACGGGGGGCTGCTGGAGCCTCTTGCAGCCATTAGCAGTATACACCTTTGACAGGTTGCCAATCTATCACAAGACCACCTCGTACTATGTTGACCCCAAAGCTGCCAACTATCAGCTCACAAACAATAACACACAGAGGCTAGATAATAAATGAATCAGAAAGCTGCTGACTCACTGTTAGTGTTGGTGGATGATGCTTAAAAATCATTTAGTTCAAGAAAACATAAAAGATCCACTGTTTTAACCAGTGAACACAGCAAGTTAACAGCTGTTATGCTGGAAACACGAACACCACCAATTAATTTCATAAACTGGGCCCAAATGCAGGGGCCAACGTTTTTTCCTAGTCCGCCCCTGCTCCAGTCCCCCAGGGACCCTGAATAGGATCATGGTGTGAACTGAAACTTAGATGGATGGATGGATATTTTATATTCAGAAGGACCAATTAAAACGAAAGAAAGTAATCTAAAATAACAAACAAATGTAGCAAGAAATAGATGCACTGAACAAGAGAACGAGTAAGTAAGTAAGCTAACGTATGCATGACTAGTAAAAAAACAAAGGAAAAAACTTCCATGAATGAAAGCTAGCTAAGATAAAGCACAAACCGAATGACCTCCTAAAAACCAGATCAAATGATGAAACATTAAAAAAGGATTTCACATTTCCTACATTTATCCTGGTGTTTGGTTGAAACAAGGTTTTTTCTACTGATTCCCTTTGTCAGTGTAATTGTGATGAGTTTCCAAGAATATGATTTAAAATAATTTGTATTCAGTTGAGCATGAATTTTTCATACTAGTCTCTCCTTACTTGAGTCTTCCTTTGTTGGAGCCCAGCTTCTCCCCTCTCTTTGTCCTTCCCTCTGCCGCTTCCTCTCATTTATTTAATCAGACAGCTGCACAAGGAACATTTACAAATATGCTGAAACTTTAAAGAGGATCAACTAAACAGTTAACTCGACTAGCAGAGTATAGCTGGTAATATTTAGCAATAAATAATGAATGGTGGGATGTGAAGGTCATCGCATTGTGTTTATCTAAAGTCAGAATGGCTTCTCAGAAAGCAGTATACAAAAAAATTCATGATTTTATTTAACATTAACAAAAAATACAGTATCAGTCACAACATAAAGAGAAACTAACTCTGACTAGACAGAAACACGATTTATCTATTGGGAAGTCTGATTAAGTTGAAGCAGGTGAGGTACAGGTAGGGTAGAAAATCCTGGGAAAAAAAATGTTCGAGCCAACTACGTTTCAAAATTCACAATTAAAAAGTCCAACCCTGCAGACTTTTCCCGAAGCCACGTCTCCAGAGCACGGGAACTTCAAATGTCTGAAACCCCTGAAAAGCAGTGATGTTGCTGATTTTATCCCTTACACCGTTTGCATTCAGACGTTTTGGTTCTTTTTAATGAATACATAATGTATTGACTCCTCTCAGGATAAAATGACTATTTCACCCAGTACAACAAAGTGTTTCTGAACAAGATTAACAACTATAGGTTCAGGAGGAACACAGAGAGGGAGAGGGAAAACATAGAACATAATTAGTTGCAATTGGATCGGGTTGTGAAGGGGCTTTTAAGCAATATGGTGAAAAATACTCATGGAAAACATCTACCCTATGATCAATAGAGAAGCTCACAACAGAGAAACAAATGAAACTGATTTCTTAAATTTTGTAATAGCACTATCTGACAAACATCTACTATAGTTACACTCGTTCTCAGCCATTAGTCGAGTGAAATAAACTAAAAAGTTAGCAGGAAATGAATCAAATCAGGCTAGTTACCAGGCCTGGAAATGTCAGGAAATTAGCTTTTGACTGCTGGACTTGGACACCCATCTTTTAATTAATCTTTCAGCTACACAGTGTAATCTCAGTTTTAGGTCCACATCTGTGTTTAGGCTTTATGGAAAATCAATACTTGATAGAGATTAAAGCGATAGAAGGTGAATGGATGACACGTCATTTAAGAATATCATCATTTGGGTGCCTGAAATCTGCACAGACAGCATCTAAAAAGAAAGAATATTGTTGACTTACTGAGATGAATTATATATTATTAATCCTGACTGAATGTGAAATATGATTATAGAAGAAATATCTAGCATTTATTTTCAAGGAGGAACTTTTGCTGCCTGTATCTCAGGTAATGTTAAATGTTAAAATAGCATGCTATACAGTAGCAGTAAATGTTAGTTTAATGGGAACATAAACGCCTGAAATATCAGAGACTGTAAAAAGTTAGGCTCTTATAAACATACTTTTTTTTCAGCACTCAAAATCAGGAAATGTATCCATTCATAAATATTTATGCACTTTATGGAATTTAAGATCACTGAAATCTCCACCTGAGGATTACATGGACATTCCCTCTAGCACATAATCAATTAAAAAATGAAAAACAAGATTTTTTTTTTCTTTGCCATTTTCAGTTTCAGGCAGACCCTGAATTTCTTTTCAAGCCCTTAATAGGAGCCCTTGTCAGGCTACTGTAATGCAATCTATTAATCACCATGACTGACAATACTCTGAAGGAGAGAAAGTGCTGGTGTCCTCTGACCTCAGCAATGCCTTCAGTTATCAGATAACGTCTGTTTCTTGCCACTAAATCCTGTTTATCTCCTCACTGAATTTAATCTGAGATGATTGCCTCTTTAATAATTTATAGCAGGTAGAGAGGCAAAGCAGCAGATGTGAACGTGATCCATCTTATTCAGAACTGAATCAGTTTATGTCAACATTAGCCTTAAAGAAAATCTGCTGTTTGAAGGATTTTATTATTTGGAATGAAGGGTCGCATGATTTCATAGATATGTTGCAAATAAGGTCAAACTTTGTGTTAGAAATTACTGTGAACAAAAACACCAGCCAGTCCTGGAGGTTGATGTAAGAGCTTATTTTCTGATGATACTTTTATATAAATAATAATAAAGTAAATCTTTGCTATAATGATACTTTGACACAGAACGTCTGTATTGGGGATGAATTACCCAGATAAGCGGGAAAAACTACGATTTTTTGAGGCCCTTATTCACAAATAATCATCCCTCTCCAACTCCTCCTTCCCTAAACCTCTCATCAAACATTCTCCAAGACCTTTGCCAGTTCTCCAGTTAATGCCTGAGTGGCTTTCCACAGCTTGCAGCCAGCACCAGGGCTCTGCTCCTCTCCCACAGCTAGAGGCGATTCAGAGTCACAACGGTCCAAAAACCTTTGGGGTAATGAAAGAGGTGTGCTGTCCTCAGAGCAACCTCAATATTTCTTTTCTTATTGGCTTTTATGTCTGGTTTGAGAGTCACCCGACCCGGGAGACCTGAGGGTGAAAAAAGGACAGTAATGGGTCGACCCGAAGCCCTTTGGTTGTTGCAACTGCTGCTTGCTGTCATCTCATGTAAGGTAAGGCGCTGCACCCCATGCATGGCATAGTCAATTTCAGGATGGCATAAGTGTCTATATTTTTGTACTTAACTTAAAGAATAAATAAATAAAAAGTGTACACTATAAAAACCTCGCTGCAGACTCTTTCAGTGCCATCAACTGTTTCCAGACCAGCATATCTTGTCCGAATACATTTCATTGGTAGTCAGCTTGTATCTCTCTTGGCATTTTCTGTAATAAATGTCTCCAAAGAAATGAACTGTTTATAGATCTGCAGCACACAGTAAGTAGTCAAGTAAAATTCAACATCCACAGCCAGAGGACTTCAAACCAGAAACCAGTTTTGCTTTTAGGAAATTCTTAAATCACATGAGTATAGATTTGTTATTGGCAGTTTTGTCCTATTTTCCTCTTTTTAGGGGCCGACTCCCCAAAGCTGCATGAATCCCATTGCTTTAACTCTTTTTTTATTTTTCTCTCCTATGTGATTTTAATCTCCTATGAGATATAGAGAACAATTCTAAACACCTGGAAACAGTACATCTGAAAATCCCAAATACTTTAGTGGCATAGACTCATAATTCCTTGAATTTTTTGTCTGAAATAAGTTAGATATTTTCTCCAGCGGTTCTCTCATTGAAAATAGGATGCCCCCCTCCCCAAATTTTCTTGTAAATCTATTCTTGACAACTTCTCATAAATAGAAATTGATTTAGAGGCTCGGCTAATGCCAACTATAGCTGAGGACTTCTCCATTTCAGTACTTTTAGATTTCACACACATATCCATTTTAAATACTGAATATTACTTTTCATGTTGCCAGAAGGTATCTACAGTAAAGTAGCGACATTATAACCTGTACAGGTAACTTAATTATACAATTTCTAAACTTTTTCATGCATGTGTACAACAGTATTTATTGCACATTATCGTGTTCTCTAACAAGATGATTAAAGGAAGTCTCTGCTGACCACTTGAATTTAAACAGATAGATAGATAGATAGATAGATAGATAGATAGATAGATAGATAGATAGATAGATAGATAGATAGATAGA
>JBBDHI010000004.1:16987378-16998484 GCA_037177115.1 Craterocephalus stercusmuscarum | reverse complement strand
TAATAGATAGAAAAACGTAATAAATAGCGGAGAAAACTAAACAGACTAAAAAATATGACCCAAAAAGAATAATTAGATTTATACACGGCACCGGAAGTGAATAAATTACATTTTTCTATCACTCCTGAATGCTCGGAAAAGACAAAAACAGGTATTTAAGGGCTTAAAAAAGTGGATTTTGCATATGTTCCCTTTAACATTGCATCACTACCTGGAAAGATACAGGAATTACGTGAAATTTCAATGCATGCAGATTTTATAATACACTTTTATTTAAAATAGTTATCTAATACAAGAAAAGTATACAAACCATATCCTGCTCTCCCATTGAAAAATCTGTTTTACAAACCATCATGCAAACAGTTTTAAATTTCGCAAATTTTTCACTTAGATCTTTTTAAAGAACCATATACTTAGTTACTTAGTGACTTATATTTGTTTTTATAAGACCAAGCAGCCTGAGTGTTTGGGTTGTTTTCCTATACATTCAGTTACTTATTGAAGCTATAAAAAGTAGCTACAGTCATTCAGTAGAATAACAGCAGCAACCTTGTGCCAGCAGAAGTATTCATTTAGTCTCACTACCATCAGACAGTTGACACTTGTAAGCGCCTTTCAGGAAAGCTCCCTCGTGCATAACACCATAAAACCAAGAAGCTGGACTCACAGCAGTCCCCACTTTGAGGCCCCTGGTCAGTCGGTGGAGCAGGCGGTGTCTTTTAGATACTTGAGGACTGATAATGCTGAACATGCAAACAGCAATTTCCTTCTGGGATTGATACATTTCTGATTTCTTCTGCTTTCTTCTTCCCGGGGGACAGTTTAACAAACATCAGCCTAGTAAAGTTTCCCATGCTTTGACACAGACCAGAATAATTAGGAAAGAAAATGCTCTGGATGGATTCTTGTAAGCCAATACCACACGGGTTATCCCAATATGTATGCGCCACATGGTGCTATCACATCCAAAAAGGCTGTGAAATAGCATATTTGGAAAGGCTTGAAATACTCTATTGCCATGAAGATCAGTAGCTAAGTGTTCATCCACATGTTAACCTGATTAGCAGTAGATGAGGTAAATTAAGTTAAAACATCAACAAAACGTCACAAGAAGAGTTTGGATGTGGAAGAACCTCCAGTAAATGTATTGTTCTCACATCCATTTCACTTATTACATCTCACTGATTAAAAGAGAAGAAAAATGAAATGAAAAATAGTCAAATTATCTTATTTTTCTGTTGACTAATTATCTTTGACACTTTACAACTGAATCTTTCCAGGTGACAGAACATAAATGCGAAACAACTGGCGGGCAGTTCAGTGTTTTATTGGAGGATGATCGGTTCACAGATCCAAACATTAAAAGTGCAATCGCGATATCAGAACACAGGAAGTCAGACAAACTCTCGTAACCAGGAAAGATGGGTTTAACAGAGACTGGGAAATATTTAATGGGAAGTGTTAAAGAACATGTGAGAGTAACAGGAAACACTAACTAGCTTAAAAGACCGTCTGGCGTTACAGTTTTTCTCCACTGTTTTTTTTTTTTTTTGTATAGCTATCAGAATACAATTGTGTATAAGAGAAAAAAATAGGATTTTACAGTAAGAGCATCCCCCAAGATTGGACATCCCACATTGCACTTACTGTGTACTGTAACCTTTATTATTAACACACATGAAGTAACTTCTACTCACAACTGGGAGTCACTTAGCACATGAGCGGTTAAAGCTCACTGAAAATGTGAATATTGCAAACAAATTGTTCCAAAACGGATTGATAAACGTTGGCTATGTTAATTATCATTGTAAGACAGGTGTGTGTATGCTATTAACATATAAGCTGCAAGTTCACCTGACACATGGTGTCACTGTTATGC
Organism: Craterocephalus stercusmuscarum; assembly: GCA_037177115.1. Taxonomy (NCBI): domain Eukaryota; kingdom Metazoa; phylum Chordata; class Actinopteri; order Atheriniformes; family Atherinidae; genus Craterocephalus; species Craterocephalus stercusmuscarum. The sequence goes on along the minus strand of JBBDHI010000004.1, from coordinate 16,996,605 downwards.
TAAATAACCTAATTAGAATGAAAGCTGGATTTATGGCCTATCCTGACTGTATATTTGGAGTTTGGAAGCTCTGGAAACCCCCAACCCCAACACCTGTTATGCAATAGAAAGGAGCTGTTTGCATCACCTTTCCTCTGTAGTAAGGTGTGGTCTCAACAGGGAGACTGATGTCACTTCACATATACAGTAGTAAGGAAGGAAGTGCTGTTATGAGGAATGCTCAAGAATGCAACACGTTTGTTACAGCTGAGCCTTAGAAAAACAAAGGTGCGTTGGGAATCCGCGGTTTATCAATGATTATGTGAGAAAATCTGAAACATTGTCAAAGCAGTGTTCCTCAAATAAAGACTAAATGAGATTTTACACCAAGAACTACAGTATCAGCATCAGCAACAGCCATCATAACCACATGGGGAAGTGATCACTTTGGGAAACCTTTGCCAAGAACTGCAACACAGATCTACACACAAAAATGTCCATTTACATTTTACTTTACAGAAAAGAAGCCTTATATGAACCTTGCTCAAAAAGAACATTGACTTCTCCGGTATCAGTGGTATCTGGGACAGACAATCATATATAGCTCAGTTTTACTTCATTTAAAACTTTGTGTGTTAAGGCACATAAATGTCACATCCAAACTGATACCAGGACATGGGTCCTCCATTTCTACGATGGTACCCTTAATGCTAACAAGTTCAGCTCTAAAAGCAACACACATCCTTAAAACTCTTAAGGATTATAGAGGCATGGCTGCAGGAGAGAAGGTGCTGAACTGACTGAGCTACAGTCCTGACCCTTCCACAACACAGATTGTGATGATGAACAGTATAACATGCGACCAAATAACAAGAAAGACTAAATATCTCATTATTCTAAATGCCAGAATGTATTTAAAGTGTTGTGAGAACACAAAGTGGTGAAAAAATTTGTCATTCAACATTTAAATCATTTGCCTTTTTCTATACCCACCCATTTTATTTGTGATGTGGGAAGATAAATAAAAAAAAGAAGAACACAGAAAACAATTCTTTATCTAATCTATTCTAATTCTTATGTGTTCTCTTTTTGCTCCGTACAGGCTACCGTACAGGTGTAGTGTGATGTTTTGATGGAGCCTGCATAGAAAGTACTTAAACCATTGCCGCTATTATACAATATTAATGATATATTTCGGTGTATTCTCGCAGGTGAGGTCTAACAGCTGTTTGTGTTTCGCAGCCAGACCACTTGACTCTACAAAAGATCCCGTCTTGTGTCGCTTTTTAAAAACTTTTTTGATGAAAATAAGCTCAAGCTGCGTCTTTAAGATAAAACAAACAAACGCAGCTGGCTGACAGACCCCCTCCTTCCTCCTACTGTATAGGACACGAAGTAGTTTCAGGAAAACAGCGCCTGAGCATTTTTTTCTCCTCCTCGCTGGGTGTAAGAAACAGGACAGCCGTGTCCCTGCCAAGGAGAAGGCGTAGACTTCCTCCTAACATTTCCTTCGCCATCTCCGTTTTCAAGCCTCCAACTTTTGAGGAATCCTTACTCCGTCCGGAGTTTTGCTCTGTTTTTACTCCCTGTGCGCTCGTGCTTTGATTCAGAATAACAGAAAGGATTTCTCTCCTTTTCCCCCCTCGGGACATTTTCCGCAGACATGGACTGGGGAACAAATCTTTGGGTGAGTTGACAGCTGATCAGACAGCCTTCTGGGACAAGTTTCGACGCAAAACAATGACTCGCACACAAACTCCTGCTGCCTTGCTGTTTAATTGTTCAGCGTTATTGACCCAAGTCTTTCTGTATCGTCCGCAGCCGGAGGATTTCGTAACTCCTGCATACCTCATCGTAGGCAGGAGGGAGGAAAGAAGCGAGTTTTATTGCGCTTATATTCACAGAGAGAAAGTGCACGCTCATTTGTACGTCGTAGGCTTAAGGTGGACTTCACCCCACTTACCTTTGTAATTGCGGCTCCTTCGTGCTCTGAACGCAAGGTTTGCTTTGTGACAACACTTCAAACTTTGAGGCTTCTGGACGACTGGTAAATAACTGGTCAGAGTTGTGTTGCTGCGACTCTCAGTTGTGATTTTCTTTCGCTCCTGAGAGGCTTTAACATTATTCACACCCGCATTTGTGTGGCCAAAGGCTCTCAGCCGTTCACGAGGAAAATATTGTCACAATTAACTAAATTCCAAAACTACTTTCTTCACAGTTGCCTCAATTTGTCTGACCAACTGTGCTATACTCAAAGGCACTCCCAGCCAGGAAGTCCTGTTCAAGAAGTTACAACTAGATAATTGCCAGTTTGCCAACATAGTTCCTTCTCAGTTCTGTCAGCGGGTCACAAAGAAAAAAAAACACGATTGTTTCAGCTCTGCAGCATCACAATCAGATGTGAGTGGATGATTTCATACAGGGAAATGCGTGAAGAAAGAGAAATGTTCATCATGCCTTGCAAAATGATTCTTGATGTGCAGTCAAACAAAAGTTTGTGACTTATATTTTTTGTTCTATTTGCTATCAATTAAGAAAAAAGATAATTTAGCTTAAAGCCTGGTATGAGGCGGCTTTAGTTCAGGAGGAAGGGCAGTTGTCTGTCACCTGGAAAGGACGGATTCCAGGCTTCCCCAGACTATATGCTGAAGTGTCCTTGGGCAAAACACTGAACCCTATGTTACCTCTCTGTGGGATGTGATAGGATAAAGCACTTACTATGTATCAATAGAAGTGTTGTGTGTGTGTGTGTCTGTGTGAGAATGTGACACATTCAAAACACTGAGTGGTCAGCCTGACTACTACACAGGTACAGTCCATTACCATCTACCATGAATGTTTAACACTCCAGCACAGACTGGGTGTGGCTGCTGAGTTGCGTTGGATTGTTTCACAGACTTTGGCTGTGATTTGCCTGTTAGAAAAAACAAACAAAATTCTGTCAAGAGTGATTTTAGCTCGAAAAACAGGAGTGGAATAGGCTCATAAAGTGAAAATAAGGAGAAAAAGGGTTGTGTTGTCTGTTAGACAAGCATTTGGAGGAGGAAGCTATTTAGTTGCCAGGGTGCTACCGTTCTATAATCCTTAATATTCCAACAATTATTAAGTTGTACATTTGAAAAGAGTAATTTGCTGAAATAAGTTGCTACATCAAAAACGTTTACATCTTCTTTGCTTGGAAACATTTGTGGTTCTGTGATTTTAGAAGTAATCAGGTATACATGCGGGAGGTCACCAAAGCTTTGGAAAATGGAAAATCTTACAAACGTTACAGTTCGGGTTTGCAGACACATTTATTTCAGCTGCAATGCTTTCTGTACATGTACATGTTCTGTAACTTGGGTTTAGTTTGGTCTGCAAACACTGAGACATTTGACATTCAGATTTTGTGTTTGGTATAATATACAGTATGTATAACAATTATTACATCATTCTGAAACAGGAACGGTCACATTTGGTGAAGCTGAAGTTGCTCCACTAAATGTAAGATTTGTAAGTAAAGCAATGTAACTTTCTGACTCCTTTTGATGGTACAATGTCGTTCGTTAGAGACAGGATGCAAGATGGATGTTGGATTGGCTTCCTTGGGGCGCCATAGCATGAAAATCTACCAAACGTCAGTAGTGCTGCATGTTACTGTCTTAAATTCAGATCACCAGCTGAATCAGACACCTGTTTTTTTGGTTTTTGTTGTTTTCAAACCGTTTAATTGAAGTTAATTTGTATAGAACATTCATGTACAAGGCAGTTCAAGAAGCATTAAAAAGTATTTTAGAAAACCAAAAAATAAAAAATGAGTTGATTAAAAAGACATGACGTCTGCATCTTCTTTACTTATAAATTATGCGGTCACTGAACCAGTTCAGTCAGTTTATTAGAAACTGTATTTCACATTTGGTTAGAAGAATAAAACAAGTTTGTGATGATTTTAGAGACTGATCCTGCAGTTTGAGTGAAGAAAAAGTATATTGAAGATAAATTTTAAGATCTTGAAGCAAGTAAAAACACAACCCTCTCCACATAAAGCAAGGCTACATTTAAAGCAGGAGACGAGGCTAAATAACAAAAGGCATTAAAATGGACAATTAAATGACATCACAAGACTTACAGTACAGTTGACACTTTCTATCTCTGTCACCTTCAGAGGAATTACTCAGAATGTTTATTTTTTTCTGAAATTAAGTGTCTCTCGTATCAAAGTGCCAAGTAACTGTTTATATACACATTCACTTCCACCAACAGTACACTCTGTGAGCTATACAAGCAGCAAGTTGCCCTTTAAGAGCTACTGACGGTCATATCATAGCCTAGTAGGGCCTACTGATCTGTTTTTATTGTAAAACCTGACATGAGCGTCGTATGGCTAGTTGACCGGCTACCTGTGCTCTCAAATCTCAGTCGCTTCCAGCCTTCGCTCATCACCTCTGCTTCCAAAAACCTAAAAACAACAACCAAGTGTACGACTTTACTTCATTTATTAGCATGTTCTGATAGCAGACCATCAAACTCCGATGTTGATGAAAAGGTGTGTGTTTAAAAGGATTTTGCCTAAAAATGTATCTAATAATTGCGTCCTTAGTTGCAGCCACTTTGCTTCTTGTTGGTGTCGGTACTGTATTTATATTTAACAGTGGTGAAAACGGTTCTGCTTTTCATACCTAAAACGGGTCAGATTGTGACAGAAACCTATTTTTCATGTTATTCCTGGTCCAGTTCATAAAAAGGTTTCACTTTGAAACTGGAAACTTATTGCTGCTAGTAGGTTTGTTGTTGTTTTTCAATCAAGTTAGTGGCCTTTTCTTTCTGCTGGAAGAAAACTTAAGGAAAGTGTTCCTGCAGGGGCTCATTATACCGGACTTGATGCATCCACTTTTGTAAATGACTACTTTTATAGAAGAACGACTAATGACTAAGAATCTGATTTACAACTAGTCGGGGCGGTCAGTACTGCTGTGATGATCTGGAGTCTGGTCCCGCATCATCTGAGATCAGAAAATACTTGTTTTGTTTTTGGTCATAGCACAGGGTGGGACTAGTCTGACTGGTTCCAGGGTTTGGAGCGGCCCCTGAGAGCGTCAGTCACAGGGCGGAGGTACACTGAGGTAACAATTATCTCATTCCCCAATGCTGTTAGTGTAACTATCAGCATCCCTCCTCTCTCACACACACGCATGTTTCACAGTGAAGTAATGGGGCGTTTGCAGCAAAGGTGAGATATACATTAAGAATGTATCTCAAGGAATTTTCGCTGTTATCTCTCCCATCTATACCAGCCATCGCAGTTTGTTCTTCAGCTAAACGATTTCCCTGATTGCCTTCCTTCCTGGTTCAAATAATCTATGTCACACCATTGTCCTCCTGTGTTTTCTAGTCCTGGGCCGCTCTTCTCTGCTGTCTCCGCCTGACTCTACTCCATATTCAGGACATCACTAACTGTGTTGCCGCATGATCTCTTTTTAGATTCTCCCCCTCTGAGGGATCGGTATCTGTGCTTTCAGCTCCATGACACCTTGGACCCTCAGAACATACATACACACTTACACACGCACGAGCAACTGAATTTACATCCTTTGTGTTACACAAAAGGAATCCACCCCGAGGCTGCGTGCAACCAGTTACTGTGTACACAGATTGTGTGTTTTTATGGTCACATTATGTCTATGGAGAGCTCTCTACTCTGGGCCATTATACAGGAGACAAAAGCCTGTGGGGAAGGAGAACAAATGTTACCTGTCCAACAGGTTTCTCTGTGTGTGGGAAGAAAGAGGAATGTTTAAGGTGGAGGCTGCAGGCTTTTCTTTTCTTTTTTTCATTACTTCACCTCAGTGTTGGTGTATGTTTGTGTGCATGTGTATTTATATTCTTTATATGCTAATTATTTCTTTAAAAAAAAAGAGCTAGAAAATCTGTTCCTTTAAGAATTGATGGCATTTTCTGACATTTTTTAAATGCAGTATCTCTGTCGCTTTCACATCTCTGACACTCGCTCAGTGACGGCATGAACACCAGGAACTCAGGCCCAGATTCTGACCACAGTTTATTTTCATAAATCTGCTTAACTCACTGGGTGCCAACATTTAAAGTGTCTCTTTGATCGTGACTCTCTCTTCCATCGAAGTGCTGCAATACATACTTTGCTTCACCAGAGTGTACCGCTACCTCCGCCCTCCGATAAAAAAACGTCTTAAGCCGTCTTTAGCAGTGAACGATCGGATTTGAAAAGATGGCAAAATCATCTTTGGCAGCCAATGAGTTAACAGCAGGAGCCTCTGCACCCGAGGTTTAGGGCTGTCCCGATACCACTCTTTCACTTCCGATACCGATATCGATACAGAGGGTTGACTATCGGCCGATACCAATACTTACATTTTGTTATGAGCAAAATATTGTCAAACCTCACCTAAAAACCTTAAGGTGTAACTGATAAAGTCCACAATAGAAGGTGTGAGAAAAACTGAGTCATAAATTAATGACCAACGAGTTAATTTAGAATAAATTTAAAGACTTTGTGCAACACAACACATTTCCCATTTCTGTTGTTGTAAGAACAAACAACCTGTGTAAAGGTTATAGGAAATGAACTATGGAGAACACTTGTACAGGGTGTACAAAGCGTGCTGCTCAGGTGAAAGGGCTGGTTATAAAAAATCTTGATCCCCTGGTATCGGCATCAGTATCGGCACATTTCATTGCCGGCCGATATTTTCCGATCCGTGTATTTTTGTTGGTATCGGCACCGATACCTGATACTGGTATCGGATCGGGACAGCCCTACCGAGGTTTGTTCTTCCAGTTGGAAATGCTCTGCAGTATCTTTGTGGAGGAGCATCCAGGAAGCAGGAGATGATGTTAAAAGTATGCTGTGTAGATAACGCAACAAGGATACCAGACAAAGACTTCAACTTTTGGGGTTAGGAAATTGCATGTGGCCTTTCTGTTACTGTATATCTACTAATGGGTGCAAAGCAAGCCAGGCTAGCGGATGAGCAAGAAGCAGCAGCTGTGTTCAGCACGCAGGCTCACTCAGCATGCATCACAGCAACAATTACCTGCTGTATTCACATATGTGCTCATTCAAAAGGACCATTAGAGAGCTGGCAGGGTCAAATCTGGCCTGTCGGGTGTGGACATTTGCATCCTCGTATTCAGCTTATTTGGAAAATTTCTAGAAGGAAAAGGAGTCAGATCTACTGTCTGTTGAATGAAATCAGGAATTAGACCATCGAAAAAGAGGATGATCGAAGAAGTCTTCAGAAAAGTATTTTCTAAACAGGAGGTTTATACAGGTTAGGAGAAAGTGAGGTGTTGAATTTGGTTTTGTTCTCTACGAAAATCACAATTCAGAAACAATTTAGTTATATTTTACACAAGACAAAGAAATGTTTAAACTGAAAGGACAAGATTATTATTAATCACAACACCGGATCTAAGTGAGCGATCGGATTGATCATTATTCTGTTGCACCAGTTGAAATTTAGATTGTTTGTAAAACAGCGCTTGTATTTGTTGTTATCTCCGAAGTGGTGAAGTCATAATCCTTTTTTTTTTCTTTAAAAGAAAAGGTGTTAAAAACTACCCCCGATTGCAGTGAGTTGTCTGTATGCCACACCTGTCCGCCTCAGCAGGTGTATGTTAACAAGTGTTGCTCTGGTTGTATTTGTTCTCTCTCAGGACCAGTATGATGTCATCGACAAGCACACACAGTCTGGCCTTGACCTGGTGGAGCGTTACATAAAGTTTGTAAAAGAGCGCACAGAGATAGAGCAGAACTACGCCAAGCAACTCAGGTGTGCTCTGATGTCTTTCTGCACGTGCCGGTGACTCTGATGTGGGCTTGGGATTTTCACACTGCTGTTTTCACATCGTCTTTCAGGAGTCTGACAAAGAAATATGCCAAGCGAGGAAGCAAAGAAGAACAGGACTGCAAGTAAGAAAACACATTAAAATCTAATAATGTTCTGTTGTGACAGCTTTCTCTTCTTGTGTGCAACACTAATCCTGTTAAATGTGGATTCATTGAATCTGAAACAGCTCAGTGACAACTGGGGATTTTTGCTGCTACAGTACAATGGCCTTATTATTGCCAGCAGACTTAATCAGCTATAGTTTCCTGCAGCAACATTGTATGAACATTTTAACTTCAGGCGACTCATTTGTTCGGTTCTCTTGTAAATGAAAAAAATGATATGAGTGTGTTAAAGTTCATGTTTTTATTTCTATAGAAGAAATGGACATGAGGAGATAATTTCAGGGTTGCCATTCAACCTTCAGTTAGAGAAAATTGCAATTTCCTCAGATCAATTTTCAGAATTTCAGATTTTTTAGGTCTACTGATTTATGAAGGTATAAAAAATGATAAGCATAGGTGCAAAACAGTGATGCAAGACCAAGCAAAAAGTCATCTGCTGCGTTGATGGGTGAGGGTTTGATGAATCAGACGTTATTTTACCTACATTTTCTGTCTTTTGTTGCAGATTTAGCAACCATGCATCATTCCAAGAGATCCTGAATGAGCTGAATGATTATGCTGGGCAACGGGAGCTCATTGCAGAAACCATGATGACCAGCATCTGTGTGGACCTCACCAAGTACCTCCAGGACCTCAAACAGGAGCGCAAAACAGTGAGAAAGAGAGGGAGGAGTGGGGAAGTTTGACAGATTGACCTTTTAGATTGCTGTGGCACGCTGTGTCATCATGTGAAACGGCTGCACTCTTACCGTACCTTTTCCCTCTCCAGCATCTGTCTGATGCAAAGAAGGCCCAGCAGAATCTAGAGAGCAGCTTGAAGCACCTAGAAAGCGTGAGTAGTATGTTTTTAAAAAATTCAATCGATGTCAGATTTTTCAAATGGTTTATGTGGTTATCTTATCAAACAGATGCTTTTTCTGGCCAAGAGTTATTTCAAAGGGTTTACAGCTTATTATCCAGACAGTGAGAGAAACACAACCCTGGTGACTGCTTTTTAAAAAAAAGCATTTATATAATTTATAAAAAGTTAAAAATTTAAAAGGTATAATCAGAGACCTAGAGTATCTTCTGTATTAATGGTTTACATGTTCTAAAAATCATTTTTAAGAAAGCATCACAGATCCTAAGGAAATTCACAGAGTGCAAAACGTGAAAAATTAGGATCTCCATCTTTAGGATGGAGCTCCTAATAATACAATAATAAAACTGTTTAACAATCACTCCTTTAAAATGAGCTGCTGACCGAAGTGCCAGAGTAGTAAAAAAAAAAAAAAACATC
>JBBDHI010000004.1:16950073-16962066 GCA_037177115.1 Craterocephalus stercusmuscarum | reverse complement strand
TAGATAGATAGATAGATAGATAGATAGATAGATAGATAGATAGATAGATAGATAGATACTCAAGCAAGAGAACAAAAGGAAAAAGGAAAGAACATTCACACACCATTAATCATACACCAGTGAGAATGAGAGCTTTTGAATTTTGTTTTTAACAGTGGAGACAAATCCAGACAATTGTGCACAAGTATCAAAGTGAAGCCTCAGCAGACTGGGATCTAATTCAGCCTTGGGTCTGATGACCTGAGAGGTCTGATCAGGTTATACATCAAAAGCAAGGCAGAGCTGTGCTGAGAGGACACATCACTGAGTACTTGTGGACCTTTTTGAAAGGAATTTTGATTTGTACTAGGTGCCCAAAAATAGACTTTTTTGATAGAGACATATCATCTGATTCTTATGGAAAAGAACTCTGGCTGCTGCATTCTGAATGAATCGCTCCACTTCTCTGGATAATCCTGCTAAAAGAGCATTGCAGCTGGTTGAGCCTTCTCAGTATAAGAGCATAAATCAGACTCTGAGAGCTGATTAATATGTACAATTTTAACTTTAGATACTTGTGTAGTAAGCAGTGCTGATTAGCTATAGGTTTGGTTACATGATTAGCTGTATTGGGAGTAGTAGTAGTGCTACCCAAGTAACCTTACTGCGCCCCACATTTCCCTCCAGAGTTGGTCACTTGTAAGTCATTTAGGATTAAATCATCTGCCAAAAAATGTACTGCTCACAAGTGTCTGCAATGAAAAAAAAGTAGTCCAATATTTGAAGAATTATTGGATATTTCTTATTATATGGTAACATCCAATATTATATATTTTGAAGAAAAATCCTCTATTAACTCCTGTCCTGCAGTGAAGAGAGCGCAGTGATGCTTAGAGGTCATTTACTGGCTTGCTTTGTATCCACATGTCTCCTCGGAGGGAAAAGTGACTGCAAATCAATACCAAGTTGTTCAGAGTGATGAAAGGTTTCTATCTTGAAGGGAGTAGTCTCTATCAGGATTGGTATAAATCCTAACCATAGGATATGAAGCTCACTGAGAGCTTTGATGTGTCCTAAATTTTGGGTTTCCATTCTGTTTTTGGTTTAGTTCATGTTAGATTTCTTTTTCAAGTTATTTCCTCAGTCTGTAAGTTTTCACTCTAGGCTGTATTCAAGTTCAGCTTGAGTTTTCTGTCTTCTCCCTCACTTCGTGTTTTATTTTGTAGAGTTGATCTCTGTGTGTATTGTGTGAACTTCCTGTTTCCATCTTATACCTGGCCCTCAGTTGATGATTACCACACCTGCTTCTTATTTAGCTGTTGCCTCCTTCACCAGAGCCTTTGGTTCCTTTGCAAGATACCTATCCATTATTTCCGGGTTTGTCGTCGTACTCCTACTTTCCTTTCTCAGTCTGTCTCTTAGCCCATTAGAGTTATGTTATTTAAGTTGATCCTTGCTTATTATTATTTATCCATTGCAAACCCTTTACTTCATTAAATCCTGCTTCCTACACCCAACTGCCTTCTACCTTTTCATTCTGTACTGGGGTCCTTTATCCCCATTACCTGGCCATGGCAGTATTGTTCTATTGCTTGTATCTCAAAGTTTTATATGTGGGCTATTTATTTATGTATATATAATTTATGTGATCTATGATCTAATGTAATAGAATGTTGTATAATGTCGGATTTGTCAAATTGCTCTCAAACTGCTGATATCCTTCACTTTTGTGGTGGCTCCCTTTTTGAGGCAGAGATGTCATTCAGTATCCTGCACATTGTGATTCTTGCGGTCGCCTCAGATCACATAGAAGTTCATTCCCTACGGATTTTTTGGCAGCTCTAATAACCCAACAAGGCAGTCGTGTCATTGGTTGCATGATGTTGAAATAACAAATTTTCAAGTTTTTTATGTCTTTCTTCCAGTTTTGTTTTGTGCAGTTTATCCCATTTTGTATTCTATTGTGTTTACTTGTTCCCAGGCTTGTTGCAGATTTTTACATCTGCTCCTTATTCATTAGCTCCCTGAGTAAACACTGCTTGGTTTCTGCTGTGTTCATGCCAGTTCCTTATCCATTATATCCCGGTTTGTCCTTCTACTCCATTGCACTTTGTATGTCCATCAACCTGTTGTTTCGTCGTTCTTAATGTGAGCTTATCCTCCTCGTCACCTCTCATCCATGGCTCATGAGCTTAAAAATGATGTGACTCACTGACTGAGGTCGTCTCAACCTAGCTGAACACCTTTGGTTCAACATGTTAAACAGCATTTTGCGCACTATTTCTTTGGAAGAGCAACTTTTATCAAGTCATGAGCGGTCTGTAGGAACCTGGCTGTTTCTTTTTTTACTAGGCTAATAGGCTAAAAGATGAAATCCACATCTCTGGCTTTGTATTACAGCACTGACCTCTCATTAGAGGTTGTGTGATTTGAATATTAGAGCATCAAGGTGTGCTGTTAATTGTCACTAATCACTGCTGTTTCCTTTGTCAAAAGTACTGCAAAACTTCATGCTAGTCAACACATGATTAATGATTATTTAAGTCCTTCTCAGTATGTTTTCACAGCCCTGATCGTTGCAATAGCCTTACAAAGTCTGCCTCGGCTTTTATGAGGTAAAAGTTAATTAACAGCTAGACACGAGCTGAGTATTAAGAAGAGAAAGTTCACCTCCTTCAAAGCCACAATATCACACTCTGACAGACAGATGCATACCGGGTAAACTTACCTGTGTTTGCTCTCCTGACTGGCAGCGTCATCCCCCTCCAGGGGGCGGAGCTGGGAGCAGGAAGCAGACAGGCGGTGTTTTTTGTCAGCACGCTGGAGACGGGGAAGAACACTCTGGCGAAACAGACCCTTTGGTTTCTCCTGCAGAGGAGAGCTGTCAGTGTTGCACCTCTGTTTTGCAAGCTGTTGACGTCACTTTACTTTGTGGTGCAAAACTTGCAGCCTTACCAGATCCATAGACGATCCCAAAGAGTATTTTCGGCTGGTTCTGCGCTTTACAACCTCATTTACATCCTTTACAACATCTGAGTGGACATAAAGACCTGTTAAAGAAATAATTTGACACTTTGGATATTTTGTTGTAATTAAAGAATAGAAGATCCATACCACTCTCATATCTGTTTGTTAAAGCTGTAACAAAAGAGAAACACAACAGTAATTATGCAGTTTTTACATGAAAAGATTAAACATTTTATGCAAACATAGGCACAGTATAGTCGCTAATACAAGCTAATTAAATCCCCTCGCTCCGCTAGATACAATATGTTCACCCTCTGTGCTCTGAGGGCTCAGAACCGGTACAGTAACTACCACCATCTCCCGCGGGTTAAGCCTGTAACTGTGGGAACACAAAGCAACAGGTTTATTATTTTTCATTGGAACAAACATGAGGACTAATGGTAAGCTGCCAGCTGCAGATGGTAAAACGAATTTGTTTTCTGTTTTGGTTTTTTAAGTGGTTGCTGTTAATGTCAGCCTCCAGATGACACATTGTAAACGGTAAATTCATGTTTCTGTCGAAAAAAAATATAAAAATACTGAGCCGAAATACCGAATTAGTTTGCGACAGCCTCACATTTGACCTCAAAGTATTTTGATGTACAGATGTTATGGTAAACTGCGAGATGTCTAAGTCAAGTGGCTGCAAAAAATATGTCAAAACATCATCCTTCCCTTACTCTGCTTCTACTTGCTCCCTCCTAGCAACGTCTCCAATCAAGCATATTTGTGTTTTCTAATCGTAGTGTCATGAACTTCCACATTTTAAAATGCCACGTAAAGCTTGTAAAACTGTAAATGAAGCTTCTGTTTTGTTTTTTGTAATTTTGTTGAACAAGCACGGTCTGAATTTGAGATGAACTCACTAGAAATCATCACTGCTGGGAATATAAGCAACTGTTTTGAATATTTTCTTCCTGGGAACTTTCTTTTCCCCTGTGGAATAATTAACTCCAAGTTGTTTGTAAATGGCTTTATAATAAAGCTTCCCTTTGATGGTCAGCAACACGGCGCTAACTCACACCTGACTATTCCCGATCAGTAAACTGCCAAAACCTTCAGCTTTTAAATAAGTGCTCACACGTACTGATAACAGATGAACAAAGTGCATTTGATTAACAGCGCCTGCTGCTAAGCATCAGGGATGCATTTAGATTTATTGTAAGGTTCCTGGTTCAAATCTCTTCCCATGTGGAGTTTGGATGTTCTCCTCAGGTACTTTCCTAGCATAGCCCTGAAAACATATGTTTTGTTAATTAGTTGTTGATTCTAAACTGACCCCGGAATGACAGAGTTTTTTTCTGTCGTCCCTCCCATCTGGCGTTTGATAGGCTGAGCTTCAGCCCCTAATCACAACTTGTCAGACCCTGAAAGTCTAAAATTACTGTATATCGTCTTCATCTGAGGTTGTTTACCCCATTAAAGATACAGATGATAATGACCACTCTTCTACTTCTTACCACATGCATCAAATTTTCTTTTAGCTTTCATGGTTTTTACATATCTACATGATGAACTTGACCCTGCTTCCACATCAGACCAATATCAGCAGCATTCATCTTGATAAACTGGCTTTTCATGCTCAGCATAAACACTCAGCAGAAACTGAACTGATTAATTTTATAACAACACAATTTTAAGCAACACAATGTCAATAAACTAGAACATTTACAAGCGCTGAATAAAATTCAGCTTTGACATGTGGTGAGGGCTCATTTAATTGATCGTTAGTTGGTAATATGCAACATATGAGCGTTCATTTCAATGCTGAGTTTTATCCAGACCATCTAGATAAAACTTAGGACTCATTATAAAGCTTCTGTTATGTCAGTTGTGGGAGTAGGTGCTTGCATGTGTCCTGTGTGTGTCACCAGAGTGTGGGTCCAGCCTTTGCCGATGTCTCGAAAGCTGAGTGAGAAGGGTTTTTCTGTGGGTTTCATCTTCTATTCCTGCATCTTTCAGTTCTCCATCTGTGACGTTTAGTAACCCCTGCAGGAAAGTAATAGGACAGGAAAATCCAACTGAGCAAATAAGGATTTAGAAGACAGAAATGCTAATAAGGCGAGACCAATGAATTTTAATATTTACACACCTCTAGACCATAATATTCACTCTCTAGTGTCTTGGTGTACTGGGGTAGGCCGATCTGTCTTAGCCACCAGGCGATAGAGCGATTATTCATGTCTGAGCAACTGTAGGAGAAAAGACACAGATTACATACCAGCACAAATACTAGATCACACATGCTTGTACATGTTTCTGTGCATTGGAGTGTGAGGAAAAAACAAATGAAGGATTTGTCTGACGGATTTGTCTGGCTTTCAGATCCACGCGCAGAGAAGAGTTTTGTGTTGTTTGCTTTGAAGAGGAATGTGGCACCTACCTTTGTTTTTTTAGGGTCCACCGTGGCACTCTGGGATTTTTTTTCCTCCTTTTTTTTTAAACTTTTGTTTCTCCTTGCCTCCTTTCCCTTCTTACTATCCTGCTGTTTCTTCCTCTACTCTCAGCTATCTTACCCCTGGCATCAAAACAGCCTCGCATTTTCTGTTTGTGGTTACAGTGAAAGCCCGCTCCCCCTTCAACTTACAGGTTCACTCAAAAGGCCAATCAGATTGTAAAGTTGGCAAGCAGCGCCTCAAAGACATCAGCAAATCACAGAACAAGAATCTGAGTGAGCTCCCGAGAGGCGGAGAGAGCAGGTAGCAGCGTGTTGGGGAAGGGTGCTCGTAAAATTTGGGGCAGCTGTCAGCATGTCAGGCCGGGGATAGGTATGCACACAGTGTTTTCTAAACCATGTGGGCCTCCAGCTACTTAGAGGAGACAGTTTGATGGAAACTATTTAATGTGTAAGGGTGACACCTAGTGTTGAAGTAGCCTTTGCAACGATTTCATAAAGCTCAGGTTAGTCATCTGCACAGCCATGTGAAGACCAATATATGTTTCCTGAGTGAATGTATTTTCCCTTATCACTCACCAAATGAACTTATTTTATAGCAGAACGACATTATTTGTTATATTGCAGATTGCTGGCGGGTCTACATATATAATCTGTAAACATGTATAATCTATGAATTATATTGGTTAATTTTACATTTTTAAAATATGATGTTGTACAGAAACTTGCTGACCAGAGCAAAACCCACAGTGAGGCAGGTAAACAATCAGCGCACCAGTGTGAAGGATTAATCTGCTTCTGTATGGAGTTAGACTTGTGTTTTTATTAAATGCAAGAAAATAAACAATCTGACAAGGGAAAAAAATTTGAAAGGAAAAAATATATATTTGAGCTTATTTTGGGCTACAACAATGCTACACTATGAAATAAAAAAAACAAACACTTTTTTATAAAAACAGTGACCACAAAAGACTCCTTTGCTCATGTGACAGTAAAAGGCTCCTTCCAACTTATTACAAATGGATGTCTGACGCATCTTAACACTACGTATTAATTAATTTCATGTTTTTCCCCCTGAGATATCCCACACATTAATGGGGAGAACATTCAAACTTCACTCGGGTTTATGAGTAATAAAAGGAAAAATACTATATTTAGGTTCTGTGTCCGCCTGCTGAACTCCCGTTTGGAGCAGCGTGAGCTCTCGTGATGCTGGAATCGACGTGTCGGTGTGGACAAAAAACAACTTTATGTGAGAAAAGGGATTGTTATTATAGAAATTGTTTTGATAACAAACTTGCTCATCGAGCTGTGTATGGTGTGTCTCAAACATTGGAATCTCTGCGGCTAAAAATAGGCTCACTAATGCAAAGACATGATGTCGACATCTTAGCTGGTGAGTCAGTGGTGGGTCACTCTAGGCAGGCAGAGGAGACGTTTCCTCATGAATATTAATGAGAAAGACAGAAGCATCAGGCTGCCAGTTCAGCTGAGGGCAAAATCCTGAAAGGAGAGCAAAAACTCAAGAAGGGAAAAGTTTTGTCAGAGAATTACAAAAAAAACTTTTTTTTGATAGAGTGGGTGAGTTTGTATCTGTTGACCACTTGTCCCTTACCTTGTTGTTAGTTCACATGTTCATCTTACTTTACTTTGCCATTACTGTTGTCATGTAACCTCACGCCTACTATCCCGGGTTGTTTGTGTTGGTGTTGTGTTACAGTTGTCAGTCATGTTCAGATTAACATATTGCTTTGTTTGTTAGGTGTTTTGAGGCGTGGCCATCCCAGCACTTCCTATCTCTTCTCAGAATTAGATATTTGGGTAAAACTGAGTGGAGGATTTTTCTTTTGTAGTTTCTATTTGTATCTTAGATTTATTTAGAAGTTATGTGTAATAGTATTTTTTTCATTGATCAAGTTTATTTGGGGACTGATTAGTTTATGTGGATGTAAAATAAGTTAATGAGGACATTGATTTAAGGAACGGTATAGTCAGATTAGGTATATACTGTAGGTAGTCAGTATGGCCAGTTCTTGAGTTCTTGAGCCTTGAGTGGCCCACATAAATCTCAGATCAACTGGAGCACTCCAGTCATTTAGCAGATGCTTTTGTCCAAAGTGTCTTACATCTGAAAGAACAACATGAGCAATAATTCAAACAAGAGGGGACATCATGATGGGCAGACTGCTGAGTCCAGTTGGACATGGGTGCTACCATGAAGTGCTAACAGCAGTGCTCTCATTTGATAGTGTTTTTTCTCCCACCTCCTTACAATAGTCCCTTGTTTATGGTCCAGTCTCAGTTCTCCCCTTTAACCCCTTATACCAGCGACGGTGTAGGGCTAAGGGCCAAGTGGTAGGGTTAAGTGGGACAACTGAGACTGGGCCTAAGTGATCACAATCTCATTACACAATATAATAATCTTGGGCATAAGTATAGGATGCACAGCTTGTTCAGTGCTGAGTTAAGTGTGGAAATGCTCTTTGAACAGCTGAGTCTTTAAGTTTCTCTTGAAAGTGGATAAGAACTCTGCAGATCGGACAGAGTTCGGTAGATTGTTCCACCACCGGGAGACTACAGAGGAAAAGTCTAGCTACTGATTTAATGCCCCGTTATGGTGCAAGCACATAATCAGTGTGGCTGTCAGAGGGAGTGTAGCTCTGGACTAAGGAGAGAAGGTAGACAGGAGCTGTCTGGATTATTGTTTTGAAAGCCTGAAGAAGAGCTTTGAATTTTGTGAACGCTGCAACTGAAGCCAGTGAAAAGCAATCAGCAGCAGACTGACGTGATCTTTTGGGCTGGTTGAAAACCAGACATGCTGCTGCATTCTGATTCCTCTTGTGCCTTCCTCCCTCCTGCTGCCCGCACACCGGCCTAAATAGTCCTTAATTGGCAGGGGAGGAGTCCTTCCGCAGGTGCTGCCAATCAGTTTGTTAAGCTCCCACTAGCTTGGGGTAAAAACTTTTAAAAACATGCAAAACAAATAAAACACACACACAGTAAGAACCAGCCAGTTAGAGGCAGAGTAGGCCGGGTCATGGCTTCACTATCCTAGAGGGGGGAAAAAAGGAAAATTACCCTATAATAGGTATATGGTGCTGTTACAAGGGTTTAGAAGTGGGTATACCGAATGCTGACAGAAAAATAAGTGGGTATGCTCCATATACCTGCATATACACTGGACTACACTACTGCTCGTCAGAGGTAACGGACAGGTCCAGCAGAATGATCAAGGAATGGCTAGCGCCTGTTATCTGCTGCATCCAAATCTGTACTGTTTCTTTTAAGATTGAATTTTTAAACTTGATTATATTTTAAATCTAATAACCTTTTGTTCTCCCTTTCTCTTGTATTTGATTTTAAATTACTTCTGGATGTCCCTGTAATGTTTTTAATGTTTTTTGTCCAGTAAATACGCTATACCAATAAACTTGCCTTGAAGAGGCTGGGTAGCATCAAAAGCAGGACAGCTAGGTTCCAAATCATGTGTTTGTTGGTTGCATAAAGAGTATTTTTTTAAGGCTCACACTTTTTTTTATCAGCCCATGGCAGCAAAAGCAGATGCTTTGTGTGTGTGCGTGTGTGTGTTTGTATGTATGTGTGTGTGAATGTGAGGGCGCGTCAGAGGAAAAAGGAAGTTGCGGGACGAAGTTAAAAGCCTTCTACACAGTGCAGCTCTGCAGAACACCCACCACGGAAGAAAGGCAGAGCAACAGCGCTTAAGTCTGAAAATGAGATAATGAAACTAAGGCAGGGAGCTGAATTTCTGAAAAGAAGCGGTAGACCTGCCAGGAGAAATCGGTGAAGGTAAGAAGTGGTTGTAATATTCATCCTACATCAATATCCAGTAAAATATAAAGTTTCCTTACAAAGCACTTTGTTTCTGCTTTCTGTTTAAACATTACCGAAAAGGCTGCATGAGAGAGACTGCTTAGTGTTCGCTGTAGGCCAAATGATAGCCGATAACTGGTCCCGTGCATTTCCTATGTTAGATGTGTAACTCAAAGATTAAAAAGTGAGAAGTTTAGCACCAACTCTGTGCAAATTTTTTGACATTGTGCAAGATGAATGATCTCCTTTTCATCTATCCAGCCATCAAATTATCAGAAAACGGAGATGGAGCTGTGGCGGCAGTGTGCATTGTGGTTAATTGAGTGTCGAGTTCTTCCTGAGAACCACCGAGTCACATGGGAAAGCGCCCAGGTAAATCAGCTGTGTTTCACATGTACACCCTTTCCAGTCTCTTGCATCCCCAGTCTAATTAGGTGTGTGTGTGTGTGTGTGTGTGTGTGTGTGTGTGTGTGTATGTGGTGTGTTTAGGTGTGTGACCTGGCTCAGGCTCTAAGAGATGGCGTGCTGCTCTGTCAGTTGCTCAACAACCTGCTACCTCAGGCTGTCAACCTGAGAGAGATCAACCTGCGGCCACAGATGTCCCAGGTAAGACGCGTACAAATGCTATCCTACTCCATTTTCATAGGTCATTTCCATAGCGACTGCTCAACCAGGATGCACTGAAGCCCAGAGGCTGTCTGATAAGAAAATGCCGTAATCTAGATCTATTTTCATCCGGAATCATGTCAAGAGTTTGCAGCTTGATGAGGATAATGATTATGGTGAATATGAACAAACATACATTAAGAAAGATTTGAAAGAGCACACGTTGAAAATAAAACTATTTTCAGTAAGTGGTGATGTTATTTCAAGTTTAAGTCTTTTTTTAGGACATGAAATGATATCATAATCTTCCATTTTCCTGTAAGCCATAACTTTTTTCATTATGGGTTTTTTCCCCCCATCATTTTTAGTGTGGATGGATTATTTTCCCCATGAAAGATACTGTTCTTGAACTGCCCGAGCACTTTGCTCGTACTCCAGGCTTTTCTTCATTTACTTATCTTCATCATACTGTAGCATATTTACATAATGCCTGCACAATGGCTCATATGGCACACTTCAAACAAAGAACAAAGCGTGAGGTTCTACTTTGTCACTGACCAATCAGAGTGGATAGGAAGAGCCTAAAAGTAGTATTTCAGAGAACTGAGGTGAGGTTAAACATGGCAAAACAAAAACACAGCAATGTAATATATGTTTTAGAGTCAAGGTTAAAGTCAGGTTAAAGAGGAGTATTTATGCATCGTAGCTTGATAGTTTCTGTGAGGATCTCAAATTTTGTATTTAACCAATGAAAAACATTTACTCCTGAAATACAATTTCTACAAAAGAAATCAAATTAATCAAAAATAGAATGTCCTCTCTTTGAGTTTTGAAAGATCACAGTAAATAGCCAGTTAGCTTGCAAAAGCTTGCACTGTTGAAAAATGACAAGGGATGACCAAAGAAAATCCAACTCATGTTTGGACTGCTTTATGGTGGCGTTGGATAACTTCTTTAGATATTATCCGTTTCTCTGACGTGTATGCCTAATCAGAGGCACGCTTTACACATGAGTGTAAAACGGATTTAGTCAAGTTCACACTTCAGCAATTTGAAATGGTGTTTTTTTTATCTCTTTTGTATCAAACCAGTGAAGCTTTCATCCTCTGTTCTATCCCCCTGTCATACATTAGCTAATAAACAGATGGTTCCAGGACATTTCCACTGAAAGACTGGAATAAATCCTCTCAATAGTAAACAAAGCGAAAAGAAAAAAAAAAAGTATGAATTCCAAGAGTTTCAGAAATTCTGGTTTGTCTTCGCAAGTTTCAAAGTTAACAAAAGCTGTTGTCAAGTTTTCAAGATAGCGTTCTAAATCTGTGCATGTGCAACTCTGGGAAATCCTTCAGTAGTATGAGGAAATATCCGCTTATTAGCAGAAGACGGAGTCCACTCTGACGTATACACTCACATACACATGTATATGTTTACACCCTTGAGATCACACAAATCAAGGATCTTCCTTGTACTCATGCAATAGACTTACAACATTTTGAATTATTGCCGCTTGGACAGTTAGATCACTCTGTGTCAATGTCCATGAGTGAGTTGATGTGGCATGTTTAGCAGTATCAGTCAGAACTTAACGTTTCCTCTTTTTACAAATTAGAGTTCCGCATTTCCCACTTCTGAACAGGAAGACAGGCAGACAGCAAAGGACAGGGGGGACAGACAGACAAGAGAGACAGACCGCACACTGATGCAGAGCACCTTGCTCAGGAAGTTATGTAAAGCAACAAATGTCTGACCACCACATCAGTCATACTGTGCTTTTTGTGGGTTCTCTGTCTTTTCTTTTTTTAAAATGCAGCTCTTCAGACTGCTTTTCGATTCAGCCGTTACATTGTTTTCACACCTGCTGTACAAGAACTTACATGTATTTTGAAAGGAGACTATATGAAGTATCTATTACTGTCCAATAGCAATGCCAAATATTAACTTGTGTGGTCAGTGTTTCATGCTGTGCTACAGGCATCTTGCTTTTGGTTATGTTAATTTTTAGATGTAGCATTTACAGAGTAATTATTCTTTTTTTTCTTTTCTCATCAATCTGTGGATTATTGTGTTATCCGCTGGAGCATAGGAGCTTGACTAAATACCTGATTAATTCTAGTCATATAATAGAGTGAATTCTGGTTTGTTTTCAAAAATGTTGGAGGTGTAAATATTGTTGATT
>JBBDHI010000004.1:16857704-16872343 GCA_037177115.1 Craterocephalus stercusmuscarum | reverse complement strand
GAGGAAAGCATATCATCCCAGCCCTAATAAAAATACTTTCAGACATCAAAATAAATCTGTCCAACAAGCTGAAGTCTCCTGGCTTTAGAGGGTGGTGACATTTTTTAAGGTCATATTATAAGCTTTTGTGTTTAGTTTGCAAACTTGCAGTTTGTGTTACCGATGCAGTTTGCACACTAATGGATGTTAGAGAAAATACTTGACATATATCATTAAGAAAATTCTTACAAACACCTTTTCAGATGGATTGGGAAAAAAAAGTTAGCCAAATGATTGTAACCCGACAGTTCAGCTGCTCAGGCTGAGTGGTTCATCTCACCTTATTGCATTAAAGAAAATTGTGCAACCTTGTGACACCACAACCCTGACAGTTTAGAAAAAACGTAGAACGGCTTCAGACTAAACAAGCTTTAAGTTTTATTTGCAGTTCTGTTGACTCCACTCACCCACCCACACATATACACATCCACTTGTCTTACACCCATCCACAAAAACAAAGCTGAAATATTCCCACAACAATCAGCCGTATTTAAAAACAGTTGCATCGAAAACCTTAATGATGCTTAAAAGGCCCAA
Organism: Craterocephalus stercusmuscarum; assembly: GCA_037177115.1. Classification (NCBI taxonomy): domain Eukaryota; kingdom Metazoa; phylum Chordata; class Actinopteri; order Atheriniformes; family Atherinidae; genus Craterocephalus; species Craterocephalus stercusmuscarum. The sequence continues at coordinate 16,871,767 of JBBDHI010000004.1, read as the reverse complement.
ATAAGGTTGTCAACGGACTAAACATTAAATAAAACCAACAAAAAATACTCAAGCCTTCCGTCTTAAGTGCGATATCATGTACATGCAGTTAAAAAGTTAAATCAGTCCTGCTAAGATGAAACTGTTAATAAATGCAGCAGATGTGGGCGATTCTCAGCAGGTCGCCTTGGTTTCTGCATCATTACAGGACCATAAGGATTGCTTTTGGAAACTGACGCAGGGCACACTGTCAGAGGACAGAATGAAGATAAACATTCAAGCCGTTAATGGATACATTGAACTATGTGTTGCTGCTGACCAGCACCTACTAATCCTGAGACAAAAATCACACACAATCAAATGCATCCACCAGCAGCACATCAGGAAAAACCGGTTCATGTTTCATCTAATAAGTCCTAAACTTGGCACATGTCGTTATGACTTTTCAGATTAATGTACTGTCTGCAGTCTCCTTACACATCAATCAATGGCGTAAAATATTTCCTCACTGCAACAGTAACTGTTTTTCTTGTATCAGAGTAATATGTGAGCAGAGGCTTAAATGAGCAGTATTTCCGGCTCTGACACAGCGCAGTAGAGCATGAAGCCCATCTGGTCCACCTGGTCCTCTGACAGGGCGCTCAGCAGATTAACAGCAGGCTTGAAGTAACTGTGTAATGCCCCTTGCTCAAGGTAGCCGACCAGCTCAGTGATACACTGCTGGAATCTCACATCCAGGCTTTTCTCGACCCAGTCCTTCTCGCTGTCGCTGAGGTGCAGGATGAGATTGGCCAGCGGAGCGGCCCCAAGCGTTCGCAGTGCGGGGTTCAGCCTGCAAACCGCCTTGAGGATCTTAAGTGTGTGTCTGCGGCAGCCTTTGTCGGCCGTGTCCAGCTGAGCCAGACGCTGAGTCTCCCACGGGTACAGAGAGAGGTGCCAGGCGTTCACCCAGGGAGAGGTGAGCTCGGTCTGAGCGGTGAGGACCACGTCCCCCTCCCTCAGCACAGGCAGCATGGAGATAAACAGGGACTGATCGCTGCTTTCTGCTCCGCCTCTCTCACTCCCAGGCCTGAAGGGTTAAAAAGGAAAAACTTAGTTTTAAAAGGACAATATAGCATCTAAAACTTAGCCCCACCCCCCTTTGTAATGGAATAATGTCAAATATGCAATAAGTATAATCAGTATGCAATAACAGCAAAACAAAAATGAAGCATGGATACATACTGGATCTCCATTTTCAGCTCTGCTCCTCCCAGTACAGGCCTGACCAGACAGTCCAAAGTGCTGCTGATAGAAGGCCAGTTTACAGTTTCCATGACCGCCTTACTGAACATGTTCACCACAGCCTCTGCAGACAAGTAGCCACCCACCAGATACCTGCAGGACACAGGGAGGTTTATCACCTCATGCTGATAAATAATCATCTATCCAGGCTCTTCAATCTGATGCATCACAGCCGGTCAAACAGATCTTTAATGAGTAAAATTCCATTTTTTATACATACACTGCTGAACTCACACAAATCTGTGGGTGAAGAGAGGCTAAACAACTGCACCAATGCTGTATGGATGATGTGCTTTCATATACTGTATCTTCAAAATTTCATGAGATCTTTAAGTTCAGTTTTTAAAAGGGCCTTTGCTAATCAGGCTCCATTTTTGGTGGATCAGCTCCCAGTTTGTGAGACACACATTAACATTTGGTTTGAAACTTTCCTGTATAACAAGGCTGGGCTAGGACCGCTAGCCATCCCTTCTAGCTTTGCTGGTATAGACCCGGGCTGCTGGGGGACATCCCAAACAGCACACTTCTTCTTTTCACTCTCTTCCGTTTAGCCTTCACATTTACATGATTTTTGTTGTGAGTGAATGAATAAATGAATAGTTTATTTAGGCTTAAAAACAAAAAACAAGTATATAAATCATATTTGCACTGCTTTTTGACCCCTCTTTCCTATCCCCTCATTCCCCGATTTAAGTACTTATATGATGTGGTATCGGTAATTATATAGTAATGACATAGATAATAGTACAGTATATAGTAAAATCCCCAGCTGAAACAGGTTGCCACATTTACACCACATGACACCAGTCACACCACATTTTCAAACCTCACCAAAGACTAATATTCCTTAAATGATTGAAAGGCGGAAAAGAACACCAGGGACAAAAAAGTTAAACTTTTTTACTCAGTGGAGTTCCTTAACGTTAAAGGACTTTCATAAGATCTAATAAAATGATCAGTGTGTAAATAATCACCTGTCCCAGTAACTGCGCCCTCGTGGGAAATACTCCAGATTGACTCGTCGAACCATCCAGTGCAGAGGGTGTGTGAGCAGCGTTTCCTCTCCAGGTATGAGGCGCCACAGAGAGGGTTCCAGCTGTAAAGGCACTAGCAGACATGCATGGTCTGCACTGACCACCTAAACAGACATTTTACATGCAAAAACATAAGCAGTAAGTGGGAAGTTTGCTTCACTGCTTCATCTGCCAAAAAATATAAAACACTACATCTGCATATATACCTGTAAGTCATCCAGCAGGGAACCACCGAGGCTCATTTCTCCTAGAGGCATGTCCGGGTGACGGCTGTGAAGAAAACCTTGGATCTCAGTGCATATGTCCAAAGCCATAGACTGAGCACTCTGGATGTCTTCTGTGGAGAGCGCCGCTCTTGTGTAATAGTACTGCTGCAGGCGCTCCTGTGCAGGTTAGATGGTTTAAAACCAGAGTATTTTTAATAATACATTTGACACCCTGCTTTAATTTTAAATTTCAGAACTTTCTCATGATTTCCAGAACACATTGCTTTTCATTTAACAATAAACAATATTAAGAGTTTGAAAAGTATTGATTAAATTAGTCACTGTTCAGGTTAATAAGTAACAGCTAGCGTTCCTTACAGTACACTGTAAACATGAGGTGAAAGTTTGTCTTTGGACTTTAAAGGAGCTATATCTGATATCACTTCCGGCTAGTTTAGCTAGTGATAGCGGCTAGTTTTTTAGCTTTAGCATGAAGGTCTTTCTCTACCAATGGGTTTAACTTTCGGAACGTCCGGATTCTGGTCAGCCAGTGAGAGCATTCCTCTAGGGATCTGGAAGTTACGAAAGTTAACCCCATTGGCAAAGAAAGAGCGTCACGCCAAAGCTAAAAAAACTAGCCGCAACTGCTAGCTAAACTAGCCGGAAGTGATATCAAGTATAGCTCCTTTAAAGTAACACTTCTCCAGCAAATATTTGCAGTTCTCATGTGTTAACATCTTCTTTGTCACTTGTATTTAAACAGACATGAGAACGGTGGCAAGAAGAAACATTTTACCGGTGATTAAACCCTGACGAACAAATCAGGCTCTTTTCACTGAAAGCAAACTGTGTCGGGGTTTATCTTTAATGCAGGCTAAAAAAAGAAAAAAAAACATTGAGGGAGATTTAAAGGCAACCATGCAGTGAAATTCAGCGTGAAATTATAGATGTAGAGCAGGGTGCTGATCTGCCCCTGAAATGACAAGGGAGCTTGTAAAAGATGCAAAGCCCACCTGTCCACGTATCCTTACACACATCTAGCTGCCACTGCAGAACTCATCACGGTGTTGTCACTCAGTAGCCTCTGCAACACCAGCTTGATGATGCGGGACACCGTGATGCATGACTGAGCTTCCTCTGTCTGCTATGAGTGAATCATGAGAACTAACAGCGGGTTCAAGTATTTCTTTAACCTATAAAATGCAACAGACATGTGCAAAGGGCTTCAGTTTTTTCCAGCTCAGACCATGACCACGGAAAGAAATAATGGTGGGATTACTAATTCCTAACAAGCCAGCAAACATTAATACATAAAGTTATTTTTCAGTCTGCCAGCTTAATTAAATCGATTTTATGTTTAAAATCCATCTTGCTTTGGCAGCCTTCTATGACTCAGCAGGTATCATCATAGTACATCATCACAGTGAAGACAGTTAAACTCCCAGTGTGTAGTCTAACTTAACAAGGCACATTAACAACGACAGGAGGTGAATTACTTTTAAACAGCAACCAAAACTGAACTGGACTGATCCTAACCAGAAAAAAGAAGCTCAAATGTACAGGCTTAACTTTTCAGTACTACTGGCTGATACCATCCCATGAAATGAAGGTTTCAGTACTTTCTATCTTGGAGTATATATTATAAACTATAAATTATACTATATAGTATATATATTTTATCTTAAATATTTTGTTTTCCCGGCATTAAATGTGAAATAAATGACAGATAATATCTGCTTTGCCAAAGATTCTTCAGCAAAATTACCATCATTAACCTCAGCACATTTCGGCATTTTTATTGGCAGTTCAGGTGAGTAATAAAAACTCTATTTTGACCTGCAGGGTTTGTGGGTCTGTGCATCCCAACAACTTAAAACTTGTGTATATACTGCAAATACATCACATTCCAAAGCAGGATTAAGCATAGATAGGGATCATTTTGCTCTACAGTGATGGCAGGTCACACAGTTCAGCTGTTGAATGGAGTGTATTATCTGAACCTCCAGGAGCTTGGTGGTTAGGATCTGAGAAGTGTACCTGCAAAGACAGCACACACAGCTGGAGTCTCTTGGATTGTGCCTCCGGTTCAGGCTGCAGCTCAGGAGGGGACACCTCAGGCTTCTGGCACAGATCCGCTGGTTAGGACAGAAAAACATTCATGGCATGTTTGTTAGCCAAAATGGGAGAAAATAACGCATGCAATGTAAATGATGTGTAAATATGTGTTGGCCATTTGTTTAACCACTGCCACCCATACCTTTCTGCTGTCGGGTTGCCTTGGCAACATGTTTCATCACCACACCCTCTATGCCTCTCCTGATCAGAGTCGGAGATGCAGAAACCAAACTCAGCTCCTCCCAGCTCTCAGCCATCTTCTGTTCCACCTTCTCATCTTCTGCTGCCCGGCCGGCGCGCTCTATCAGCTAAACGAAGACGCTCGTCGTCACACACAGGAAGTCACCTTCCGATGTGGTATTAGGACCATTAAAAAGGTACTCACCCGTTTCACTGCCAATGTCGCAATGCCCAGCAGAGCAGCTCCTCCAACTCCCAGAACCAACCGGGCGTTGGACAGCAGGAAGTCGATAACCATGGCAACGCCATCTTCCCCTCTCCTCCGACTGCTGTGGAAGTTCATGGCTTCCTCTCAGGGTTAGCCTTTGTAAAAGAAAAAAACAAAAACGAAACAAAAAACACATTTAGGGAAACAGAACCACAAGATACAAAGTGTCAGACGCTACTAACAAACCTGGCTAAATCCTTTAGATTTGGAAATGTTTAATAAAAGCAACTAAAATTAAAACAGGATGTCTCCAGTTTTACCAACAGATTCTGAGAGCTACCTGACCCTGGATATCAGTTGCTTCACATAAATGTATAGATTTTAAGTTATCAAGACTGTGGTAATACTGAGTAACGATGCAGTCATGACACAATAACTGCCCACAAAGCTGTATTTATGCTCTAGATGTCAATCATGAGATCAATCAGTTCAGCCTTGATTCATTCGACTTTCAGGCGAATCATGAGACCAGAATGCTATCTTGTCATGTAACTGATAAATGACTAGTCAACCTTGCATGATAATAATCTTTCAATATTCTGTAACTAGTGTAATATATACTCTAATATAATTATGTGAAGTCACTGTAACCAGTTACATCAGATTGATTTCTGAGTACTTTTCTAGTAAATATTTAAACATGAACAACACTAAAAATCCAGACAATTCCCCTTTTTCTGATCATTTTCCCTGCTGAAAGGCGCTCTAGTCTGACCACCTACCGTGGGCTGGTCAGCTTGTTGTAAGCATGAGTCAGACTCAGGTTGTTTACACAGTTTGCACTCGACTGATATGACTGGTTAAAAGGAGTAAAGTCCAAAAAGAAAAAAAAACACTGAAGATCTGAGAGCATACTGCTAAATTCATGGAGCCAATCATGAACAATGTGACTAGAAAGAGTTCTTTAAATGCACATAATGCTGCCTATACCTGTTGCTGATTGAAATTATACTTCTGTTCTCCCATTTGAATATACTGCCAAAAAAAAATACTGGGAACACATAATAATTATTACCATGCAGGTCAAAATCAGTCACACTTCTGGGATATCAACCAGTCCATTGTGGGAGTTACACTGACTGCGAATCATTACGTGCATGTTTCTGCTCAGGTGGTCAGAAACACTCCATGAGGGCGCGGCATGCATAAGTGGGGCCTGAGCTCACAACCCAACACTGTGCAGCCTGGTTGGCATTTAATAGAGAACACCAGGATTGGCAGGTTAACCATCGGCACCCTGAGCTCTTCATGAATGAAAGCAGGTTCACATTGAGCTAGTGGGGCTGCCATGTACTCAATGTTAACGTGGCTGGCCTGCCTGTTCACCCATGACCCACAACTGACCTGCAAACCAATTTTTTCCCTTATATCAATTAAACTGAGGAATACTCTTTGATAAAAACTGATCTGCCATTATAACAACTAAAAGTCTAACGGCACTGTCCTCCCTCATGGGATACACCTTCATAACATTAATCAATAACTTTAACGGTGCAGCTTAATGGTTTTTCATTAAGCATTTTCTGTGAGCCAAACTGTGAGTTATCAATGACAGCTACGGTGTGTTGTGTTGCTGCAGTTGGTAAGAAAGATTGTTAGACTGTACAAGACTGAACATTTCCACTGTGCTCATCACATTACATTCATCAGCAGATGCTTTGATCCAAAGCAACTTACAAATGAGAGACACTTTTAGGTGTACCATAGAATTCAGTACCTGGCTCAAGCATATGTCAATATGAACATTGGAAGATGAAGACTGAGCAAGCAACTTTCCAAATCAAAGACAAGCTCACTACCTCCCGGGTAAAGCTTATCTTATTTAGTTTGTGGAACCAGTATTCAACAAATAGCCACAAGACGTTTAGACCACTTCGGCCATCTACATGTCTTTTCTCTCCGTGAGGGGTACCAGGTACCAAGACTCGATGCACGCTATTTATAGTCCCAGTGCATGCCTGACTGAGTCACACTGGCTGAGTCAAATTTATAACAACCTAACTGATCAAGTTACAGTGCATATGTAAAATGTAAGAGTGGGATCACATCAGAAAAGTGCTGCTAATGTTGAAAAACTGGCATTGTCCTGACAAAGATACAAAGAAAAGCAGTTTAGCTATATGGCAAACAAACTGATTTGTTAGTCACTAGTAATGTTACTAAATATGCTGACTTTTTTCTCCAAGTAACAGTATTGCTGTATCATATCATCACTTTCAAATTAGAGCTTATAAAATGTGTTCAGTGAGTAAACCATTCAACAGATTCTATCCTGATAGACTTTAAATATGCGGTAGAGACTGTGAGGCAGTTTCTATGAAGCTACATTTGTAGTACTGTTCTATGTGTTTGACAACAGGCCCAATTTTAAAGTTGTTGCAAAACATTAGATCTCAAAGAAGTATTCTGATCTCCCACAGAAGCTTTTGTTCTCCCCGCTGGACTGGTGCTATCACAAAAGTAATGTATCAAAGGATTAAATTGAGGTCAACACACTAAGGTGGAACTAATCAGTGTCCTGTGACAGTAGTTGTAAAAACCTGAAACGTCACAGCTTCCACCAAATATAGTCTGACTAGTTTTGACAGCAATGTTTAGTTAATTTGTCTGATTAAAATAGTAGATCGTCCAAGTAATGAGCATCCTAAACTTTTACAACTTTGTACAGTTTTCAACGTCATTTTCTGGTGTATCGGTTCAACCATCTAAATCAACTAAATTTCTGTGAATTATGTTGTCTCAGTGTTTTGTGAAGTGTCAAAAATAAAACAATTTAAATACCTTTCCATGCAAAACCAGAAAGGCTCTAGTTTTATCCTTCCCAAACAGCCACTTCTCAGAAGACTATTTAATGACTTTATCGGAGTTCACCTACTTTATGTGAATTCTTATCTAATGGGGCGCTCAGATGTCTGAAAGTACGTTAGCTTGATGAAACCAAACCATCATCTGCTCAGTTTTCTTTTGTTTACAAGAAGAAACTCAGCTGAATATTATTCCTCATGGCGAAAGGGACCTGTACCAATAATTATGATAATAATATAACAATAATAAATAAGGACAATCGATATACAACAGCTTGTTTTGCACAGTTATCGTTCACCAGTCATTATCGTTTTAGATAAGCCTTAACTTTTTTCTAGACAGCGAGTGCCATTTTAGTGATTTCAAACAATGATTGGACGTAGCAAAAACAAAATATACACCTAACAAGAATCAACAATGGGTTACCAACAGCTACCAACTCCCACTTGCAGCTAACGCTAACCAGCTGGTTATTAGTTAGCAACAATAGAACTTAGTAACGTCACCATCATATTTTCTGTTTAAACATTCTTACCACTCTGTACGGAGAGATATATAAAAACGTAATCCCAAACCATTAGTGCTTGCAACGCGATGCCTTTGCCTGATTTTTATGTTAAACCTTCTTTTTGTCGTTCACTGTCATAACCACCTAGCTAACAGCTGTTTGGTTCTTCTTCGTCTATTTATTTGCGGTAAAATCTATCGTAAAAAAAATCTATAGCGCCCCCCGGCGATCTTCCAAAACATCAGTAACTGCTTTTTGACTATTTTTAACATTCAAACCTTGTTTTTTCTAATCCCTAACTTAATTACGACTAATGACAAATACTAACGCTTTATTTTCATCTCCTTTCTACAGTGGTTTGTGATTGTTTTTTTTATTGCACGCCCTCTAATACAGCAGATATTTGCTATCGATTCCTGATTAAGTAACCTACATGCATGGGCGTAAAGGACGTGGGGTATGCGTGGGTCCCACTTAACCGTATTTATCCCCAGCACTGTTATCAACAAGCTGTAATGTCCTTTTCAGAGCCATCATTAAATTAGCATATCCATAAGGTGCAGCTTATGAGAGGCATGCTGTCACATTTTTGTAAATGTGGGAAACGTTTTTATTCCTGTAATGGAATTAGGTAGAGATGTCACAGATGCATATGTATATTAAATTCACTTTTTTGTTTTTTTATAGGTTTTGCGGGCACATGTTAACATCACAGTCATTTAATCAAAAATGGTTGACAACAGACTTTCTTTTCTTGATATGATTATTTCTGCTTTAGTCCAAAAGAGATGTAGAGGTGATATTTTGTTATACAGTTGATGAAGAGATGATTTATTGCCTTAGTTCAAAAGACGAAAATCACACAAATGTCCAAAGAAGTCTTTTATATGTAGGACTTTTAAAAATTAATTTTAAAACATTTGAAGGTTAAAACCTTTTTCTTTACCATGACACATCTGTGCTGTCACTTTTGAAAAATTTATTTGGTGTTCATGCCATTCAACTGAATTACTTCCATTTCAATTTGTGCATAGAAAAACGGTTTTACTGAACATTTTGTTTATTGTTGCATTTGGCAGTTAATGACTCCCTGTAGCTGCTCAGAGGTCAATGTGTCAACTGAACCAGAGTTTTGCAGCTTTAGATGATGTTCATATATATATACTACTGCTTAAAAGTTTGGGATCATATACTCACTGTATTTAATGGGAAAAGTGATTGTATCAGGGACCCAAAGCAAAAACTTTTTACGATTATAAAACATTTGATAATGGGTAATAAGTGAGTAATAAAGTTTTAGGAAAAAGTCATGTTACATATAAGCTGCAGGCAAGAGAGAAATCCTGTAATTTTAAGTTTGCTTTGATAACCAAGCACTTTTTATAAAAGCAACTAGTACTTATCTACTGTCTGAGATCGTTTATCAATTAAGTTTAAGCTTGTACTTTTGACAGGAATTCCTTAGTGAAAACCTAATCGCAAACGTTATGCAACGAAATCTCTTTCCCAATTCACCATGTGTATTTACTTTGTGCAGTTAGCTGGTTAAGTTAAAGCGTTGCAGAGCTTCACTCGCCTGATTTTAGAGAGCAGTTTCTCAACTGAAGTTATTTTTGTTCATGTGTAACTTCAGACTAACATAGCTGTCAGCTCAGAAGTGTCACTACCAAACATGGCTGACTAGAAACAGTAGACACCGGTGTTTACAGAATTAAGTTTGTTGTTCAGACCCAAACAAAACATCTTGACTCAGTAGTAATAGAGGCGGTTTGGCCAAAGTTCCAAAAGACCCAAATTTCACCCAGAACGAAGAAATTTTGGATTTAATACAATGACATGACCAATTTAATAAAGTAAAGCATCTTCAAACTGATACAGGAGTGTAAAAGAAGACCTGAGTTTTTCCTCACTCCTTAGAGCATCAGTTTAGTTTATACACTACAATATGTTCTCCTTTAAGATGGGTCAGAAAAGAAGGCTGCATGTGTGCCGGCTACTTCAACTCAGACGGCAATGCGGAGGTTAAAATGAACAGATCCTACATGTAAGTGCAGTGGGGAAAAAAATGATTACAGGATCATTCTTTGTTAAAGCCCCCCCCCCCGGCCCCCCAATAAAAGACTATACAAACATATTGTACATTATGACAAGTTAGATTATAGCTCAGGTTTACCTTTGTACAACTTCATACATCATACATCTTCCTTTTAGCTCTTTAAGGTCTGTACAACTTGTGTACAAAATAATACATGCCATCCAGAATTAGCTAACGGACAAAAAAAAACATGAGTTTAATTTAATGTAACTAAACAGCGAAACAACAGAGGCGTTTACTGTAGTGAGTAACATGAGGTTCTGGAAAATGCAGCACACACCAGCTCTGTCTGCCAGAAACAAATATACACTTAGGATGATCCAGACTCAAATCAAAACATAAAACATGACTGTGCTCCTTGTGCCAGTCTGGAACTGGACTAACAGAACGATGAGTGAGCAAAGAAATAAGAATATTTATGGACACAAAGTAGAAGGGATATTCATATCTATAAATGTGCATGACAGAGGAGCTCAGTGGCGTCTCATCTTGATTTTGCGTCCTGAATTCTCCCCGTGTTTGTCATCGTCTTGACCGCGCCTCCAGTAGTTCTCTGACGTGATGCTGTGATGACGATGACGGGAGAATGAAGGATGTCTGTTCTCCTCTTTGTCCATCTCCAGAACTCTCGGCCTGACGGAGGAGAATTTTTAGTTTATGTTTCTGCGTTTCTATTCATCTCTTAGGTGTTAGCAAACCCCAGAGCTTTGCCAATACATAAAATACATAAAAACCATACGATGTGTGCTTCTTTATAGTGACATAAGAGAAATGCATTCGGATAACATCACATTCATTTGGTGATTAGTACACCTGACCCTGACAATACACATGATTTATCAGCTGTCTCTTCTTTAAGACAACAAACATAACCCATATTTGCTGACAGAGATGAAATGTGTTGGTTATTTAATTTACTCCTAAACACTTATCATTTTGTTGTTTGAAATATTTCTTATGTTCACTTCAAATTTGTGCAAAGGTAAAATAAAAACACTGCTAATCTATCACACCTCTGGCAGCTATGATATCCTCCTCTTCCATTTCTCTGTCCCCTTTTATCCTTTGTTTTAAAGCTTGTCACGCCATTTTCTGTTTAGTTTGGATCTTTTAAAAAAGTTTTTGTGAATGCATACCTGTGAGCAGCATCGGGATCTGCTTTGCGATGAGAGCGCTTGGCTTTCAATGGAGCTGGCCTGCCTGTAGGAGAAGATCTTAGAGGCCTTTCAGAGTCCACTCGAGGCGCATCAGGTCTGGTCCTGGCAAAAAGAAGAACAAAAATAACTAAAATAAGAACCATATTTAACATAAAGATCCTTACAGTAATAACAATGACTCACTTTCTGAGGATGATCACTGCACGCCTTTCCTTGATATCCTGGGGCCTGATGCAGTGAGTAATGTCATCTGCAGCATAGCCACTGAGAGAGAGATAGATTGGTTTTCAGTAATCACAACTTAAGACTTGAATAGCTTCTTAAAAGTAGTCAGAATTGATGATGGGGGTTACCTGAGCACCGTGACGCTCCCTCTCCTCACAGGCAGGACAAACACAGGCTCTGACACCCGGATTGGCTTGAACTGGAAGCGGCAGCCGAAGCAGAGCGCACTGTCACTGAAGAAGGACACCGACACGATGGGCCGCGCGAAGATGTGCAGAGGATCCACGTGCGACACTATGCAGCCACCTGGCTGATAATCATTGATGACCGCGCTGTTAACAAACCCTTCCGGGATCACTCCGTTGGACACCAGCCGCTTGATCACCAGCTCGTGCACCCAGCCCGGGATCTCGTCCACCTCTCCTTTGCGGTACAGCCGCTCCTGACCCGGTCCTCGCTTCTCCAGCTGCGCTCCGTACGTGTACCCCTCACCGAAGAAGTACTTATTGCGGAGGGGCGCCCTGTCCACGGTGTGTTCACGGTAATGTCCAGCTTCACCTTTTGCAACCACCTCGTCTATCTTCTCCTCGATGCGGGCGCACTCCTCCGGAGTGAAGATGTTCCTCTGCTGGATGCTGCTCTTCACGCGCAGGGCCTCCTGCTCCCGGAGCTCCGCGCTGTCATCGCTGTGCTCAAACTCCTCATCGTCGGACTCCCGGTACTTTCGTTTCCTGCCTTTCCCATTACTCGTCCTGTCCACGTATTTGTTCTTATAGTCGTCTCTGTGCGGAGTCATGGACTTTAGCTTTTCCCTCAGGTCAGAGTATCCGCTAGCTGCCATGTCAGCCAAAACAATATGACCGCTGTGCTACCAAGTGGGCTCCTGGCTAACAGAGAGCATGCATTAGCGGTGTGTTTACGCACCGATTAAAACCTGTTTAAAACGAACAGGCTCTATCTTAAACGATGGAAGTGGTAGCTGACTGTCACACAGCAGAGTAAGGCGCAAAAAAGCTAATATGTGCTAGGTTCCAGCAACCAATCTCTGCATTGGTGGTATTCTGGTGTAGGACTGGATAGTCTGCAGATATTATCCAACGCTTACGAAAAGCTCGAGTTGTAAACAAATACTGCGTCGACACCGCACCACGTTGTGCCAAGCCAGCGATGAGACGAGCGTTGTTAGCCGAGCTGCTTAGCTACCAGCTAGCTAGTTAGCTCGACTAGCCTGGCTTGGCCAGTGTCGCCGCCTGGAAATATTGAGAAACAACGCAGCAACATTGCACATGTCACCGCCAAATTCCGAACGCGCGCGATCCCAAGATGTTTCTGCCCACCTTCTAACTCCAAATATCCAAGAAGTACAGTTGTCTTTTATCGGCAAAAAGCTTGACCGCGGTCAGTTCTACTCCTTCACCAGCACACTGAGAGCAAACCTGAAAATAAACTCGTGTAACCTGCCGGGGAATCTGCGCATGCTCATTGAATCGTGAGCTAGTAGGAGGAGCTAAATCCATTTTGGGATCGCTCCGGACTTGCTTCAACCCGCTGCTGCTAATTTTGTCCCGCAGTCATCTTATTTACGCTCATGAGGTTTGCAGTTTTCTGTTAAGCAACTGTAAAGCTAATTCCCTGACATTATTTTAAAAAATAACTTATGACATCAAAACAAAAAATGGGGACACTTCATTGAAATACTTTGCATTTGTATGTGGTGTTAAAAGAAGAACAAAAAACAAAAACAGCAAAAAATAGTATTCATATCCTTTGCTGAAGTACTGGCGGTACATCAATTGAGCATACTCAATCCCAAGTTGAAGCTGTGATTGAAAAATCCTTCTACTGCGTCAATAGCAGCCAACAGATGTTCCAGAAGAGATCAACAGATTTATTTATTTTTAAGGTAAGCATCATTTTTTTGTTTGGGGCCCATCATAAACCCATCTGGAGACACCATAAACATGGACAAAATTTACCAGGCCCTAATTAGATTATTTCAAAGCAAACTAGCCACTGAATCTGTTAAAATAGATTATGTTATTTTTTTGTTTTCTTTTTATCACAGCGTATAGGCCTAGTTGAACATTGAATATTATATTATTGAAATATAATACATTTAAGCCTATTCTGTTTATTTAGCAAGAGAAGCTGCAAATGCATGACTGAATAAAATACAATACATATCCTGTGAATTACAATACCCTAAC
>JBBDHI010000004.1:16827207-16838482 GCA_037177115.1 Craterocephalus stercusmuscarum | reverse complement strand
GCGGTGATAGCGCATACCGCGCGGTTGAGACAACATGGATCACCGCAGAGGAAATTCCTTAACCGCGACACCCCTAGATGACAGTCTCAGCTCTGGTCAGACAGACAATGCTGCATATAAATGAGGTATCTGTACTTCATCATTGCTTCTTAACATTTTCTTTTTTTTTCAGTGCCAGAATTTGCAGTTAACATGTCGCTTGGTTTGACAATGACAAGCGATCCAGACACTGACAAAACTGTGGTGTGTTATTGAACTACAGATCTTTTGAACAATAAAGAAATTTAAACCTTTTTCTTGAACCTTAAAAATATCTCGCTTAAACAACCATAAAAAAAGATGTATCAATGTAACATTATCTTTTATTTCTTTCCAGGCATATGGTCCAACTATTCCCAAAGACTGCAAAAGTATCACCATGTATAATGGTGTTTGTATGCAGATTAACAAAAATACATTTGAACGCTTAATCCCATCTTCTATTGAAGGTAAATACAAAACATTTAAAATTACTTCTTCCTTTATTCACACACTCTTCTCTAAAAATGCTTATTCATAAATCAATGTTGCATGTGATATATGAGTTTATCCTAAAACCATCAGAGCAATAGACTGCACACTTGCTAGATCTGTTCCCTCAACAAGAATATCACGGCATAAAGTCACCTGCAGTTCTATATCCACCCGCCGAGTGTGTTTTTTTTATTAATCAGTATTTCTTACAACAGTGGCCGGTCAGTATGATTAGTTTTATTCAGAGATTGAGGTTATGCCCCAGCCTACTGGTTAACTGTATCACTGACCAACCTTGGGGGTTTCATTTCATCACATAGATGCACTTGCACCATTGGCACACTTCATCTTTAAAGGATGCCACAGCAGGTGGAAATTTGCTTTGTAAGCTGGAAAGCTACAGTGTGTAAAGCGAGACTCTACTCCAGTCCGTGATGTAGCTCGTCCTCTTAACCACTATGCAACAAGCATGTGTGTCCTGATACACCCATGGGGCCAGACTGCAGGCACACGATTCAAGCTCATTTATTCACTGTTTGTACGTAAAGCTGCTTTTACATGACTTTAATACAACTATGAAATCATTTATAACCATGCTTCACTAAAAGTGGGGATTGAAATAACTGTGGCCTTAAGAGTGCATATTTTTTGGGCAGTACTCTAAAAAAAGGCTTTTTCTTAAGTTCTTTGTAAAACTGCTACAGGATTATATATTTTCAAGTGAAAAGTACCAATAAAATTATTCTGGAAAAAAAAGCAACACTTACGTGTAGGGTCGTAGGACTCTGAAGTAGTCTGGAGCTGCAGCACTGCTTTTCACAGTCTTCAACAGTTTAATACCGCTGTGCGACACTGACAATACCTGCACTCCCGTTCCTACGCTACCCTGCACTCACACAGATACACACATTCACAAAGAGAGTTTTAAAAACTAAAGTAACACACCGAGAAGTTATCTCTGAAAATCCACCAGCACCCTCACCGAGGCAGGGAAGAGTCGGGAGAAGTAAATTTCCCAGGTTTCCCTGGCTGCTGTCACAATTGTTTTCTTCACGTGTTCTTCCACCGGATCCATGTTCTGCTCAACGCCATACTTAGCTGTCATCCACACAAAAAGACACAAATTCATAAATGTCAGAGAGATGTTTGAATTAGAGCACACGGTCATAAGAAATACCCCCAGGAAGAACAGAAAGACTACCGAAAAGGGCTTTCATTTTCTGCCTTTCATCCCGGGTGATGCGAACACAAGCCTCTGACAGGGTGTCATTCACTATCTGCAGGAGAGGGAAAGAGGACAGAAGGAAAATTTTAAAGTGAGATTTAGCTGAACGATCCTGTGAGATTTCTGTTATTAGCAAAACTTACCAAGCAAAATATCAGAAAAAAAGTAAGAAAAAAGAAAAAGGTGAATGAATGATAATTACCTGTTTGAAAATGAGATCGAGCACCAGAGGATTGTTGAAGCTGTCTTTGGGATAGAATACCTGCACAAGAAAAACAATCTTACCTTACAGGGGAATTGTTTTGCCTCTATTGCAGCCACACAGGCTGGGGAAAGGTCGACAGCCTTAGCTCTTAAGCGACCGAGACATGTGAAATCTTTTCTTGTTTGTGTATTTGCGTAGGTGCATACCTCCTTTCTTAGATAGAGTCTCCAGGGAACGTTGGTGTAGGTGTAGTGCTCTTCGTTGGTGCTTTGATGAAGCTGTGTCTGGATGGTCTCCATCTCTACTGGAAGCTCTCGAGAAACTGCGTCAAACAATTTTTAGAGTTACCTTCACTTAGAAACAGGACAAACAGCTGCTCATTCTGTGAGACTGTGTGCTATGCTAGCTTTAGCATGCAGACATGCTTAGAGGGAATATTCCAATAAAATGCATCACCTGCATTTAGCATGATCAGATCTTTCATTAGCATATTACTTAGGTTATACTTGCTCATCATCACTATTGAGGCTGATGGGAAAGCATATTAATTGTGTCTGGAGCAAATCATTGTTTGTTTATTTTTACTTGCCACCCCCCCATTGTTTGTTTACTACAAAAATACATTTTAATATTCAACTACTGAAGTAAAAGGTCATTAAAAATAAGAAAAGACTTTTACATGCTATATGTCATCAATAGACTTTTTCAAAATGATTTTTAAATGTCAATATAAAGAGCCAAATAATGTGTGACAGCAAACAAATCACCAGGCAGATCAATATTACATAACTCTCTTCTCCTGGACGAGCTGAGGGCGTGGCAGGAGCAGCTAAACAGCATAAAAAGATTCATGCAGCTTTCAAAAGATTTTAACTGTTTCATTCATAATATCCCACTTAAAGTATGGAGAGCAGATGGAGCAAAAAATAAAACAGGAGAACGTTCAAAACATGAAGATTTAGAAGATTTGATTGTTTCAGGTCAAAGTTCTGCCTGAGGATCTGAGGCCCTGATCTGAGGTATGGGAGTTTATCTCCCTGTTTGCAAATGAACACACACATCTCATAAAGGAAACGGACCGTGGGCGAGCTGGGGGCAACAGACAAGTGGTTAGTCAGTAAACAAATTTTGATGTCTGTGTAGCTTCTCCAACTCACAGTTAATGGTAACATTAAACGCCTGACTGGAGAACAACTGCTCTTCTTTTATTATTCTTAGAAAGTAGCCAAGCTGTTTTCTATTAAAGCATTTAAAAATTTAGATTTTGTAACATGTTTTGTTGTCCTCTTAAGATGCCGGTGATTGGCAGACTCAATCATAAACATTTACAGAAAGGATTAAAGAGGTGGCCAAGATGACCAGGAGCATTTGAAATGTGCACCCACGTTGTACAAAGTCTTTTACAGTAAATACTGTACGTGATGTTTTCTTTTAAAGATGTGATAAAATCTTAACACACACCCAGAGGCTTACATTTCTTCATATCGCCCAGAGCATGCTAGTCTCCACACCACAAAAAGGATGTGTTCAAAATCAACCAAGACCACCTGTGAGTGTGGTTTGATCAATCAGATAATGATCAATGTGCCCTGGGTGAATTCCTCCTTGTACCTAAATCTGCCCACTTGTGATCACATCACTCAAGATGAAGGCTAATTTCTGGTGTGATTAGGGCCTGAGGCCTGATGTGTGTGGCTTGCAGGACCTCACTCCCTGGCGTGTTTTAAACGTGATGAGTAAAATAAAACCGATGAAGATCAGTGCTCTCTTTTCTTCTGTTTATATGGCTGCATTTTAAACAGAAACTGTTTTTATGAGAGGTTGTATCATAACAAAAAGCTACACAAAATGTGTTTATTTGAGAAAGACAGAAAGTAGAGATATCTAGATGCTGATTTTTGTCTGTAATATGCAGGTGAGTTCGTCTTTGAGCAGGTACCTGGAGGCGGTATGGGCAGAGGGCGATCAGATGCTCTTGCCTTTGAGCTCTTGGTGGGTTTAAATCCTGCATCTTTCATTGCAGATGCAGAGGGTGAAGGTGCGACGGGACGTTTGGGCTGGAGAAACGCACACGTACATCCTGTTAACTTACTCCGTGCGCTGCTAACGTTCATCTGGAACTGCATGTTTCAGACGGGTGTGCTTACTTGTGGAGCAGGAGGGTTGTCCATCTGAGGTTTAAGGATCTGTAATGCTTCATCGCGAGCCGTTTGCTTCTTCCTAAACTTCCCATCTGGCCTCCTTAGAGACATCCAGGATGCGAGAACATCACAATCAAAGTTTTTCAGGATTTCTCCACTTGATATAGCATGTATTTTACAATCTGTGTGAGCTTACTGTGTGTAAATGCAATCATTCATACATGATAATCTGAGTACTTGCCGATACTGAGTACCGATACCAATACTTCTAGCACACTAAAAAAATGCAATGAATTGATAGACAGGTTTTATTTTCTCCTCTGCTTTTTTACAACAAATGATGGTGAAATAAATATATATATATATATATTAATGACAGCACAACTAAAATTTCAGGTGAAAATAAACATTGTGTGTAATAAATTGGGATCAGTTCCTGCTTTTGGTCGATTTTAACAAGTACGAGTACGAGTACAAGTACTTTAGATATAGAGTATTGGGACCGAAACTGGTTCTGGTATCATAATCGATGCAACCCTACTCTGAAGAATATATGATTCCTGAGCAGTCTCCTCAAATCTTACAAAAATAATTCCTGTTTGTGTATTTTTGCCAGAGTGTGCGTATAAACTGACCTCTTCCCAGGCGGTAGCGGGTCCGGTGGTGGTGGTGGGGAATTGTACCTCTTGATGATTTCTATAAAATGAGAAGAAGCATAAAACTATACATTATATATTTTTTTTTCATATGTCTAAACACTGACTTAAATATTTACTTAAAATAATCAAGAAATGAATAACATGACACAGTTTCAGGCAGTAGATCGTGAAAACGGTTCAGTCACCACTTGCATTCACCTTGGATGTCTTGGCTGGGGACGATGTGATCGGCACTCTGGTCTGAATACTTCACCACTTCTCCAGCAGGGGGCGGTGGAGACGTTGCCACTGGGGCTACAAAACACACACACACACACAAACAAACACACATATAGCACAGCCAGTAAGCCATTCTCTGTTGCCTAAAGCTTTTTTATCTCTGTGTTTCAGTTGAAGGGACTGAATGAACTTTATGTCTCTCGCATGCTCATACCAAATTTTCTGGCTGGTTCCTTGTTTATGGGAATTCCTGGAGCATTTTTCCGAGGTGCATTGTCTTTTCCTGACTTAGTCTGCAAAACCCAAACAAAGACAACACAGAGTTTTCAGACCTTATGTAATATCTCTTGAAATTTCAACATATATTTTTCAGTGCTGAGACAAAGAATAAGAACACCGGCATGACCGAACACTGATTATATGATGCTTTCCAAAACTCAAAACCTTCAACTGACTTCATGCTCTGAAAGAAAGAAATTACTTCAAAGGCAAGAACTAAACATTTATTACAGTGAAACATTAAAACAAACAAAAAAAAAACCTTCCCAGCCTCAGCAGTAGGTTTAAGAGCCACATCTACATCATCCCTCAGCCCATGTTTACTTCTGTTTGAAGATTTTTGTTTCACTTTCAAATAGACTTGATTTCCCCTGAGGGATTAGGCAGAGACATCAGTATGCTTACTATCTGGGATCTTTTGCAAATGCATTTTCTTTTTTCCACAACTCACTGCTCATTACCAAGTAACACTTCTTTTTCTTTCTAACAAAAAAAAAGCTTGCTTCTATAAAAAGGAAACTATCTCTCATATTAAGTCCATTTTCATTCTTGGATGAGCTTTGAAGTTTACGATAAAAAACACAGAATCCTTGATGAAACACTGCGATAAGTCAGTGTGGGCTGAGCTCAGAGTTACTGACCTGTGTTGTCGGTCCGGCTTTAGGCTGTGTCGGCTCCGCTTTGTCAGCTTTGGTGGAGCTCAGCAGAGGGTCAGGTCGGGGGATCTGACGCTGAGGCTGGGCCCTGGGCTCAGTCTGAGGCACAGCAGGAGGCTGAGTTTGTGGCTGTGATGTGGTTTGCGCCTGCTGAGCAGAAGGATAGGGGCTGGGCAGAGTGTCTGCTGCAGCATACGGAGTGGGAGTGAAGTTGGCGTAGGGGCTTGGTGGGATGTTTGCATATGGACTTGGAGGTATGACAGCATATGAACTTGCTGGGGCATATGGGCTCGGAGGGTGATGGAGCAGAGGACTCATGGGAGGGCTTGTGATGGGGGACGTGGGGGGGCTTGACACCGGGGTGCTGACCATAGCCATGGCTTGCATGGTCATCTGCTGGGCCTGAGAAACCAGAAAATGACTCATGATACTGAAAGGCAAAGATGGTGACACAGCTAAACAAACGCGGCGTTACCATGATGATGGCCTGCTGGTTCACGATGGCCTGCTGCTGCTGAGCCAGAACAGCCTGTGGGTCACCTGCAGCATGAACACAGGAAGCATGATGGACCGAGGCAAAGCCATGTTTTAACACTTTTTTTCAACACGTTTGTCATCACAGTTGATACAAACCAGGTGTTACAGGAGCCACGGCAGCCACAGGTGGCGACATCACACCTCCCACAGGAAGTACCCTGACAGCTGTGCACACAAAAACACACACAAACACACAGCTGGTTTTTGTCAGATAAAAAGCGAAACGACTTAATAATTATTTGTGGGGTGAGTTAAGTGGAAAAGGTATGAATATCTAACAAAGGCGTATTTGTTTCTTACAGACCTCCAGGTGGTGGGGGGGGCCTAGTGGACTGCCCCTGCTCTTGCCATCTTCCACCAACTCCCCCACCCCCTTTCATCCTGCTGGACAGCCCTGCAGCTGATTCTACGTCCTGTGAGGAGAGAATAGGACTGAATACTCTCAGTGGGTGGGAGACGACTGATCACTTTCATTTCTGTGCATTCATGTAACCATATTTTCATTTATCAGGCTATTTTTTGAGCTTCCTGTGGTTAGCAGTGCTGCCTCACAGCAAAAAAGCTGCAGGTTCCAGCCTCAGCTGCATTTTTTCTGGCTACTCTAGCTTCTGTCCACAGTCCAAACACGTTTGGTTAAGTGGTCACTCTAAATTGTCTCAAGTCGTGAGTGTAAATGCTTGTTTGTGTCTCTGTGATGGACAGGCAACCTGTCCAGGGCGCATCCCGCCTCTTGACTGCTAATTGCTGGGATAGACTGCAGCTTCCTTGCCACAGTGAACTGGAACAAGTAGTACAGAAAACTGAGCTTATTCCTCGTTCAAATTAGAACTTATGTCGAAATATTTATTTCATTTGTCATTCATTCGTTTAAACAAAAAAAATTGTTTGGTAACTTTTAAAATCACAGAAATCCCCTATTCAAATAAGCTCTGCTTCCAGGATGTAAGTAGTCGTTACCTAAAAGATTTGTTATATTTTTAATGAATTAGTCGTGACTTTTCGACTGCCCGGCCGAGCCATCCTTTCCGTGTGTGACCGCTCCATCAGAAATCAAGCACTGGCCCATAAATCCGCAGGAGTGTGTGTTTGTAGGCCATGTCTCATTAAATAGTAAGCTCTTCATTTGCCAGAGTGTCAGTTCCTCGTAAGCAGATCCCCATGTTGCCTGGGTGGGAAATCACCGTGGTGATCCGGTGGCTGTGACAGTTACGGTAACTAGATAACGTAATAGGTTGCTGGGCAGGAGAGGTCTGTCGAACACATCTGATACATGCTAATTCCTGTTGGCCGCATCCGATAGCAGGGCTAACATTAACCACATCACCGTCTTAGCTGGAGACTGATGGATCCAACATCGCCTGCATTCACGGCCCAACACTGACTAGATGCAGAGAGTTTGAGCTAATTCAGCTCCTCAAACCCAACAATGAAAAAAGTAGAGAAAGAAATAGGGAGCAGGTAAAATAACATTGATGACTGTGAATGTGATCGAGACAGTACAAAAACATATTACTGTAATCACAAACATAACCAAGGACCCATGTGTGGCTTGGTAAGTGTGTCCATACGAATGAAAAGAAATGCATCCAGGACAGCGGTCAGATCAGCTATGTTTGGTGTAAAGACAGTGGATCTGAGTAAAAGAAAGGAGCAGAACTGGAAGTAGCAGAGATTCAAATGTTGAGGTATATCGAGGTGCTCTTTCGAGTGAAAAGGATGGATAAGATCAGGAATTAGAACATCAGAAGGACAGCACATGATAGATGTCAAAGACACCACATAAAAATGGTTTGGGCAGCATACAGAGGAGGTAGAAGGGCACTGAGGTTAGAAGCATTAAGCAGGTGGCTCTGAGGAAGACCAGAAAGGAGATTTATGGATGAAGATGCAGAAGATGTGAAGTTATGTAGGAGAAGAGAAGAGGATGCAGAACACAGGGTTAGATGGACGCAGACGATTGCAGAGGAAGAAGCATGCAATATTTTTTTTGCACTATGCATTCGTATTTGGAGATGTAACCTGAATCCCAGATTCAGATAAAGGCGTTATTCTAGCTTATTTGTCCACTTAGATGGCCTAAGGACTGCGACAAACGGTGGAATCTATACACATAATGCAGAAAGTATTTTACTACTGTAAGTAGTCTTCCAGATAACTCTTAGACTTACAGTTCAGTAGTTTTGGGGAAACTGATACAAAATGGTTGACTGAGTAGTCCCCCTATGTTGTCAAGTGTGTCAGAATGAGTGAATTATGTAACTTACTCCAGCTCCGTCAGACAGCACAGGGTCGAACAGGCTGTCAAGATAACGATCCATCCCCTTCTGGTGCTCCAAATCTGCAGGGAGAGAGGTGAGAAGAGTGTTTGGTTCTCTGTTCTGATCACGCTCATTTGTTTGACTTCTTCGTGTACCTTGACTGAGTCGATCAGAACCAGGTATGGATGAAGAAATTACATCATCAAGCAAGTCAAACCCGCCGCCCAACAGGCTTCTGCGAAACAATAAGAAAACACAAAAAAGGCCTGATACTGAGCACTGAAGGAATAATTAGCTTTAACCGTCTTCCTGTTCTGCTTGGGATTTGTAATAACATTTGAGAAAATTATGTCCCTTTTAAGTTGTCACATGCTCTAGTACTTAGTATTAACCAAATTCACACACTTGTAACTGTATGTGCTACTTTAGCTGCCTGCTGCTGCTTTATGGATCAATCAGATTCCAGCAGGCTGACAAAAAATGGCTGCAGCTGATTTCATAACACACTGAAATTATGAGCGAAATAAACCAAAAATAAAATGAATTGACAGCAAATGAATACTTCTCATACACACATATGTGAGTTTGTAGACATTTTAAAGCAGTTTGTGGTCGGTGCTTTATCCAAGATATAATTAGGTTATTCCAGAGTTTCACAAACTGAAAAGATCACAAGATAAATGGGAAAGATTGTGAGATTGCAGTCTTCATTTGAATATTTAATCTCTTCTTTTGGTTAAAAGGGGAAGATTACACTCTTGAAAAGTGATTCATATGAACAAGTTTAGTAATTAAAAAACCATTAGAATCGCAGCTTTAGTGGTTATACTCCCTTTAGTGAGATGGGGGTGGGGGATGTTATTTTTGCAAAAAATACTGATATGAGCATTGTATCAAGGACCCTTTCCTTTTTCATTTGTGTCTATGCACATGCCCTGTACCACTGGCGCTCAATAAAAAAAAGGACAGCAGATAATATCACACATTCCAAGTCAAACATTTATAGTTGCAGCATCCACTCCTGCACAAAGCCTGCGTGACATAAATTTCATCATCCGCTCAGTCAAACAAGACACATCCAAAAATGTGTGTGAACTGGACTGTGTGTGTTAACTTAGCATACACCTTGTTCAATCTCCCAGTCAACATGAATAATTAAATAAATAAAATACAAAAGCAACAGAGCAGAAAATGAACAACGCTGACAGCTTTACTGACGAAAGTTTGCAGGAGAATTACTTCTATTGACGCCTCCACAATGCGTCTTTGAAAAAGTCGAAAATAATAGACTTTAGATTAAAGTGCACAAAATGAAAGCTCCCGCCGCCGACCCAACTGTAATAGTAGAAGAACCGGCTTGCAAAGCCACAGAATCAGCTTGGACATAGAGGCATCTACCCTCATTGGGGAGCCAACCAGGCTTAGAGATTTTCATAAAA
This sequence comes from Craterocephalus stercusmuscarum, assembly GCA_037177115.1. NCBI lineage: Eukaryota > Metazoa > Chordata > Actinopteri > Atheriniformes > Atherinidae > Craterocephalus > Craterocephalus stercusmuscarum. The sequence continues at coordinate 16,828,351 of JBBDHI010000004.1, read as the reverse complement.
TGTTCTGAATCTCAAACTTGATGTCATAGAACAAAAATATCAACTAAAATATAAAATGGTAACTATCAAGTACAGTAAAGGTACAGTATTTAGAGGGGTAAAAAAATCAACCTTAGCAAACAACGGCAAGCATCAGCAACTCAAGCCAAGACATACACCGACCAAGCCTAAAGTCAAACTATGCTGAAAGCTTTAAAAGGGGGAGTCAGATCCTATCCTCCTCTTTGGGTTTGTTGTTTCTTGTTTGTTTTTCATTTCTTTGTGAACAAGGTGTGTTATTCAGCTGAGGAAAAGCCAAAACTGAATCTCACTGTGTTTGTGTATGCTTGGCTGGACCTTCTCAGAACAACAGCAAGCTTATTTGCAGGAAAATACGAAGCACACGAGGGAGTGAGCCTGTGTACTTTGGCCAGAACATCAGTATGCCATTATATCTTCATGTAACATGTTGCTGTAGCATGTTGCATTAAAGTTTAAAACATGGCATATTTAGTCTACTTTAGTAACTTTCTTCCACTGAAAAATAATGATGAACTCAACCGTTTGACAGCTGGCAGATTTAATTAAATCTCAGCAATGTGTGCATGTGTGTGTGTGTGTGTGTGTAGTCTCACATGCTGGCATTGGGTCGGACTCTGCTTGGCTGCAGAGCGGAGATGATGAAGTAGCTGTTGTGTTTGGGGAAGTCGGCAGGAAGCTCCAAGTCTGACATTAAATCCAAAACATAGTCAGAGCCTTCAAGTTCGACCCACTGAGCCGGTTCCTTCAGCAGCACTGACCAGCCTCGCCGACCCTCCACCACCCCTCTAAACCCCCACACACACACAAAACAAACAACGAGTTTCACTCACATGTTTCTAGTTTACTTTGATCAGTATTTATTTGTGATCCTTTTGTCTCACATGGAGACAATACCTGTGCTGTAAGATGTCTTTGGCGATCTCTTCTCCTGTGGTCCATGAATGTAGCGGGCACAGTACGGATACACCTGAGGGACAAAAGTTCCTGCTTCTGTCATACAGTAATTACTTAATAAAACTACAACTGCGAACCCCTCCCTGGGCCGCCACCCCTCCCTGGGCCGCCACCTTACCGTGGTGGAGGGGTTTGCGCGTTCCCTGCTTTGGCAGGGAACCGGACTAAG
>JBBDHI010000004.1:16417344-16428900 GCA_037177115.1 Craterocephalus stercusmuscarum | reverse complement strand
TTATCATTTGTACCACATAAACACTGTCAATCATAACAGCATCAGGGTTACAAAAAGCTATCTTTGATTATCTGTCCTAACACAATGCCTAATGAAAGGTTTATTTGTCTCTACGGTGAAGCTTGATTTAGATTCAGACATGCAACACTTTGTGTGAGTAATTTCCTTAGCTGAAAAAACAACGGTAAAGGGCACTCACTTACATTTTCATAATGAGAAACAACCCTACAGCAACACAATGGGAAGAGAACCAAATTTATAGTTTCCAATAAGAAAAATAAATGTCTGGCTGAAACAAGAAGTTAGAACTAAGTTTTAATGAGATTTAGACTTTCCATTGGGTTTGTCTTGCTTTAAAAAACAACTTTGTTCACACACAGGCTGGATATGATAGCTGCTTTTTCACTGGAATATTGTTTACAAGACACAATACTCACATATGTTTTTCATAACTATATAAGTAGCAGATGTGAAGAGTAAAATTTATCTTTCCTTCCACATTTCATGCTAAAAATTCTAACCTGTGTGCATAACATCTCTCTGCTTTGTGCTCTCGGTGCTCTACAAACTGCTCCAAGGTATTCTGGGTTACAGTATTTAGCATTTCAACAGCACTGTGACTTGGTGGGTGTGCTGTTTCTGCTCATAACCCCACCAGCATCAATTACTGTACAATTCACACAGGCGTAACTGTATGAACTTTCTGTTGTTCTATATTTGTCCTTTAAAGCCTCCACCTTCTAGGACTTTACATCTCTCGCTACCTTTGAATCCCTCACATTTCAACGTGTTTGAAGAAAATACGCTAGTTTGTGTTCTAGGTTGCCAAAGTATATAGAATCACATAAATTCAATCTTTGCAAGGACAGATGGGATTCATATCGTTCCTATTTCCCCTAATGCACATGATTTCTCAAGTCGGGGTACTGATTTCTTTGCACATTAGACTATCTATGCAACATTTCGGCAAGTTAAATCACAGTTATATCACAGTTATAGCAACACGTTAACTGGTGAATGAGAGAATCTTGCTGTAGCATGCAACGGGTGTTTAGCTTAAAATTACACCGAGGCAAACATAAAATAGTTCCTATACTTTAGCATTTTTATCAAGTTTTGAGTAAAAAATAAACATTTGTGATGAAATGTTGACTGTGTGGGACCATGGTATGAGCGGATTAAAAACACAGACCCGTGCATTATACGGTTTTAATGCTGCAAGTCATGGTGTTCTGCATCATCCATTAAACCGTACAATAAAGTTGTTTGATATTTACTTTTAATAACAAATACATTATAAAGGCAAAGAAATGGAAACAAAAACTCAGATACTGTTTATGTGACAGCGTTTTATGCTAGCAAACCATTTTAATTGTTTAGGCTGTTTTGTGGACTGAAACAGCACTGCTTCCTGATTTTCCTCACTATAGGTTTCACTCTTAGGGTCAAATATTCAACCACAGAAATCATAATACTGCATAGAAGCTTAAAATTTCAACATAAAACAAATGGACCACACTGAAAAACAATTCTAAATTGGAGTACTTCGAATAGCTCATAGATTTTTGCATTTATTTATATTCATAGTAATGACTCCAGTCTTTTTACTTTTTTCCCCCAAGAAAATGGTTTATACAGGACATCCTGAAAATGTGCCAGTTCTGGACTACAGAAGTAGGTTTCACATGCACACTGTGTTAATAGTTAAAATATTTGTCCTTTATATGTGCATTGAAAGATTTTGATCATGTGACCTCAGGCAATCTTGTTAGTTGTTGAGGTACTTTTGTGTATCTTTAGGTTGCAATAGAAAGTCAAAGCGTGTTGGGGGACCCGTACTTAAGACACTATACCCATAACAGACAATGTAACAGACAGAGTGACAGATTTATAGACAGATAGGTAAGTAGGTACTAAATGTTATTAGCTCTGCAGCAGTGTAGACACTTTCAAGGGCACATAAGTAGAAGAAGTTAAACTTGTCAGAAGAGAGTCAGGTTCTGTCTCTGGGAATGAGTTTCGTGTGTGTGTGTAAGGGGGGTAATGAGATGAGGCTTTGCTTCATATCCTTTTTTAATTAATGTTATTATCTTTTGCCCTCTTAACAGAACAATACACCCAAAGATATGCACCCATATATGCAGTCGTACTAAAAGGTCTCATGGATTTGGAGGCGTGGATCCTGACTCGCAGAGAGAACTTCCGACAGAGAATCACATCAGAAAGATGGAAAAACATATAGTATTTATCAACCACCAAAGACAACAATATTCATACTGTGAAACAGACTCACTTTCACAGACCCAGTGACGCACAGCAAGGACGTGATATGTTTTCTTTGTCATGTTAATCAGCTCCTCAGGGCTTGGCTGGCACAAAGAAGTGAAGAATAATTCCCACACCAGAACCAGTACAGGAAGATCACTCACTGACACAATTCAATCCCTTGTTCTCACCATGCACCCTCTTCTCTGCTTCCTGATTATTATCTCTATTTTCGATCACTCATTATTCCTTCCTGAAGCTCCAGACTTGGCTGACTGTACGAAAAACAAGAGGAAGGCAGCGAGCGGGAAAATGAATGACCTTTGTGGTGAAAAGTCCGTAGAAAGTTAAAGAGATTGTTTTTTCTGTGTTTTTACTTTTTTTCTTCAACATTGACTCAGAAAGGCTGCATCAGATGTTTTTTTTTTTACTTGTTCCTAATTTTTCATTAATAAATGTCTTAATTAGTTTCTTGAAATAAGGTCAAAGTTGGGCGGGAAATCTGGAAAGTTAGACTTTAGCATTAATAAGTTTGTAACTTGTTGGTGTAGCTCTAGGGTGACCACATGTCCTCTTTTACTCGGGCATGTACTCTTTTTGAGAGGTAACAACTGCATCCAGCTGGATTCTTAAAATTGTTCTGATTTTGCTATATCTCGTTCTCAAATATGTATTTATTGTTATTCATTTTTTCAGACAACAAGCAACAGGAGAGGGACAGGGAGGAGAGAAGAGTGCTAAACAGAGGAGACAGTGTGACTTTCCCCTCTCATATAGTCCCGTGGTGGTATGCAGCTGTGGGGGATGTGAAGCCATTCATACTTTTCCCAGTAAGAGATTCCAGCTTCCTAATTTCTCCACAGTTGAAACACCTTAATAAGAAAAACTCAAGACCAAGTTCATGTTCTGGACTGATGAATTTAAGATCTTGGGGAGGAAGTTGTTCAGATCTGAGCATCCAGTATTTAGTAAAGCTAATAAATGTAGGAATGTAAATGTGAAATCACGGACAAAATACAGAAGAAATCCTATTTTCATCTTGACGGTGATGCATGAAGCTCAAAGCAGAACATGGAGACATGGATTTCTTTTTTTTTTTTGGCTTTCTTTTTTTTGTGCATTAGTGTGTGTTTATATATATATTTATTAAGTTATTTCTTTATAAAGGGAAAACACCAAACAGAAAGACACCTGGTCAAAATTATCTTCTCCACCATTCTGAAGGTGGACTGAATGCAAACAATTTTTCCCACACATTTAGCCCTATGCTTTGCTCAATTTAAAAGGGAAAAGAAAACATGTTTTATGTAGACAATATAAATTAAATAGAAATATCACACACACACTAAGGTGTCTTCTTTTTGAATCTGGTCACCGTATGTAGCATTGTTTTTTTAAGCAAGTCTATTTTAAGTGTCCTGGGTAAGAAGGGGATGATGAAAAGCGGTCATTTTTTAATTTAAAGTATGCTTATAGTGCATCCGACATTATACAGGGATGGGCTGCAAATGATTGCTTTAAAAGTGACGGGATTAAAGAAAAAACAATTTGCAAATGGTTAATACAGATAGGCGGGAAGTTTGGCTACGAACTATTGCATCATGAACACACATTCAGAAGCTTACCTTGTATCCCTGGTTGATGCCGTTAATGAACTGCTGAGGTGGAGGATTCCATGTGAAGCGGATGGTTGTTGAGTTAATGGCTACAACTTCCACTTCCTGCGGAGGCGCTGTGGGAACTGCAGACACACAAATAAATAATATTTCATTTCAATGAGTTCAAAAAGAGAAGGAGGAAAGACGTGCAGACAAATGCTGCAAATCAAAGCTGCAGAAATATTCCATTTCAGTTTTATACATTGACTTTTTCAGCAAGTAATGGTTGCACATATCTTATACAGCACCATTGGTCAAAATTTAATGTAGAGTTTCAGCTCATTTTTTTAATTAAAAATATCTGCAAAGCCTGCAAAAACTAAATGCCAAACCTATCCTTTGTACGCTTTCCTGCAAAATTACCTAATTTCTCAAAACAATCACGTTTAATCTGCCGTATTCTGCATTTATATATTTTGCATATTAGCACATTTGAAATGACTAAATAATATGAGGAGGGTGATCCATCACTGGCCAGCTCCAAACGGCTGGCCAACAGATTTGTTCTGGAGCCTGTTAAGCAAAGAGCCTCTAAACTTTATCACCTAAATGGTGTAACTGCATACTGTGGCATAATTCACTGATTGAAAAAAGAAATAATCTCATAAAAAAAACTTCAAGCGTTTGATCCAAGTTACTATTTTACGTCTTAGAAACACTATTAGCTCATTCCTGTTGTAAATGGAAACTTCAGTAATTTTATTAGTATATTTTGACTTATCTTTCTTGTAAATGTGTTAAAATCTCAGCCAAGATCACCCTAATGACTTGGCAAGATATAAACATGTTATTTTTTCCGTTAAGCTTCAGAGATCTAACTTTATCAGTTTCATCCCTGGGATTTACTTAGTAATTTTCTTCATAGTTGTGATACACTTGCGTAGATGATACTTACTGTATTACTTGTATGCTGCAGTAATATAAAATGTCTGAAATACAGTCGACCTAAAGCAGAAGAGCAATGATTTTTTAAGTCTGTGTGAGACTTTCAACTTCATTTTCCTCCAAAGAGGTAGTATGAAACAGTACAAAGAGAAGAAGCTGCTGAATAAATTGTTTACATTGCATCGGTTTTCTGAGACTGAACCACAGTGCCCTCTGTTTATTGTCTGTACTTATCTCCTTTGTCTGTGTCATAATAAAAATTCCTCTCTTCATGTAGATCTTTAGTTGTGTGAAATTTATCAGACCAGCTAGACAGTTAGGAAGAGAGGACCCATGATGAATGAACATTAAACCACAGAGTAACAGGCAGCGTGTGCATGCGCGTGTGAAAGAGTCTGCAGGCGCATGTCATGGTGATTACATAGTAAGGGGTTTATGCTGATGCTCAACAGCCACAGAGTAATAATGCACTGCTGCATTATGGGAATGCCCTTTATATTTTGTATGTGAGGTAAAATCTAAAAGCTCACACACATGCATACACAGTACATAGAGGGGAAAGAGACCAGAACAAAACCTACTGAAAAATGAATGGTACAAGATAGTACAAGAAATGATGCTGAGGAGTGAGAAGACAGAGAGGGAGACAGGAGATTAATTGATGTTAAAGATGTTCTCTCCCTTCCTGCCACGCTGACTGCACTCCCGGGGAGCAGCTTCTAACCCCTTGCAGCTCACAGCTCCAGATAAAACACCAAACTATGCCCTTTGGGGGAATCTTAATATGTACTAAGGATGCTTGTGAGAGAGCGAGAGAAAAGTAATGTTATCAGAGTCTAACACAGAGTTCAGCCACATCCTCTCACAGACAGAGAGGGAGAAAATGTTCAATCCTTCACAGCCACTCCCATTAAACCACATTAGAATAATTAATGAGTCTAACTCTCTCTCCTGAGTCTATAAACCTGTCCCGAACTCTTGTAATGATGACTGTGAAGTTTATGTGCATGTGCATGTGTGAGGCTGTGAACGTGTGTAGCTCGGCTCATCTTTAATAATGATAATATACTGTTGGAATAAAAGTCAGCAGGAGACGAGCACGTGTTTAAAGAAGATTTACCCCCACAACCGCTTCTCCTCATCTCCCTTTACAGTCTTCACTTACATTCTTTCCTACTTCACAGCCACTTCATTGATTTATGTTTGAGACAGTTGAAGGTGTGTTCCTCTGCGCAGCCATGTTTATTACAATAAACACACCATTATCTGTCATATTATATATTTATAGCGCAGGAAAAACTCTTTCAGCATCAATTCCCTTCATCCTGCAGCATCTCGAGCTGCTTGTTGGAAAGAAGGGAGATGAACTGCAGTCCCTCCAGCACATCCTGGGTTGCCCTTAGGGTCTCTCCCTAGTTGACTGAAGCTGGTTTTTCTGCAAGGGGTTGCCTCAGGGGTGACTTTAACATAAGTCTGAACTGCATCAATTGGCTCTTCTCAAAGCTGAGTGATACTGAAGCCTGTAAAGCTGATTGTAGCTACATGTAACTCTGATCATGTGTTTGCTGACTGACTGAAGCATTGAAAACAGCCCTGAAAAACGTACTTTTACATGATCCAAATAAATGTGAGCATTTAAATTTGCATCAAAGTGTAACTGAAAATGTGCTTTCTGTATAGACAGAAGGTAGGATTGTATAGTTTGATGTTTGTCAGTGGGGGCAGTATCACCCCTCAGGGGGCAATCAGAGAACACAAGGGAGCATTATTTTTTAAAAAGGGCGGCACTGAAGTGTTTTTGGGTAAATTTGGGTAATTCTTTTATGCATGCGTTGTTTTTAATATGTAAAGCACTTCGAGTTGCCTAGGCCTGAAAGGTGCTTTATAAATAAATACATAAAAAATTGGAATTTGAACATATTGTTACATTTTGTTATGACTGAGACCTCTGCAGATCGATTAGAATCGTGAGAAAAAAGGATTCACACCCTATGCATCCTATATACCAATTATGTCCAGAAGGTGCCCCATAGAAGCCACTTTCGAACAGAAAATGTGTCTTTGCCTTACATAAATAACTTGGACCTTTGCAATTTATTTCCAACTAATCCAGAGTCAAAGGAGTAGACTTTGGTAGATTTTTTTCGTAGCTGGGAGTATTGACCACAAAACATCAAAGTAAGTCGTATTTTTTCCATCTTTTTAAAGCTTTTGTGGTTTTAATTGTGTTGTGTTCGGGTGGTAATGCTCGGCGGGAAGTTTCGGCTGAGTTTCTTTGAGTCACTTTGGTATCTTAGATGTGGAGAGTAGTACGTATTAGGGTACACTAAGGTTAACTGTACAGCATGCATACTGGATTCAGCCACAACCTGTCATGGCAGGGCTTTGTTTAGCCCACCTGGAAGTGAGCACTACATTTACAGAGGAGGCTACAGTTCCTCAGCACAGCAGGCACTGGTCGAATCCCTTTCTTAACACCGTTCGCCCACAGACAAATAAAGGCCATTTTACCCACAAGTCATTTTTCTAAAAAAGTACCAGATTTACTTGCTGTCTCAGGCGCACTGCAGCTGAAATTGTCTTCTCTGTAGTCCAAAGTGGAAAACCTTGCAGAGCTCAGACTAACTTAGCTTGGTCGTGTGTGTCAGAATTACTGCTTTGTATAAGATGCTCTGTGATGCTGTTTGTAAAAAATATTAAAGTTCCCTTTTATTGTGAAATGTTTCATATAGAATTTCTATTCACATGATTTTTGTTTTACTGTAGGTTTTTTTCATGATATATATAACAGAATAATCAACATAAGGCCTCATACTCATCTAAGAATCATATGCATTATTCTTTCAGCACACAAAATCTGTCTTCATTGCCTACATCTAAATTATTAAGGTTACAGTCTGGAACAAGCTACAGTAATCAGATTTTTCCAAATCAGACCCAGACCACTTTCTCTGTGGTCCTCATCAGATCTATATCAGATTTTTTTGAAAGTGACCTCAGCTTAAAGGATCATATCACATTTCAACAGACTTTTATGCCACTGAAGCGAGGCACGTATTCTTTTGTGCATTTAAGTAGGGACTTGGACTGTTCACAATGAAGTCGATGGAGGTCAAAATAAAACTATTATGTGAACCCTCACGCAAAAAACCCCCCCAAAACACAAAAAAAAACTGATCTCAACAAAAAACAGAATTGAGCATTAAGATCTGCATTGTCAATGTGGCATTAGCCTACATTTCTTTACTGGTGGGATGGTAGGGGACCTGGATAATCGGCGGATGGGTAATAACTCAGAACCATTATTGGTCTAGTTGTTAACTTTGCTGCAAACATCTTTTAGACACGAACTTCACAGAAATATTAGTATTAGGCTTAATGCATGCCAGGGAAATTTTGCAGAATATACAGAATAATTTGCATTTTTGTAGGTGTCAATTATCGAAAATTTGCGACATGAAAAAGAAAAGAAACCGACCTCCTTGAAGTGTGTACTCAGTGACAGGACTGCTGTAGACTCCTAAGCCGGCTCCTGTGTAGGCAGCCACCTGGATCTGGTACTGAGTCCAGATGATGAGATCTTTCAGTAGACAGTAGTTTGTTTCTGGGCTGCTGATGTTCTTCTCCTGGTAGTCCCCTGGCAATCCTGCCAGGCGGTACCTGCAAGCACACACATTTACTTGTAAACTTCTGCTGTGGCAAGACTAATAAGAAAAGTAAACATGTAAAATGATATCAGTCAAAATAGACAAAGCCTATCCAGTGCAAGCAAATTCTCTTCTAATCAGTCAACAAAAAATTAAGTCTCGAATGACAAAGCTAAACAAGCTTTTTGAGTATCTCATGAATTCATTAAAAATAGGACTGAAATATCCCATTTACATAAATACTTAGATGCAATGTTATAGCATGCAACTCTGCTTGCGCTCCATTCAGTGCTTCTAACACTTGACTCAAGTCCAGTTGTGCCTAGCTGAATTCATTAAACATGATTAATAGGGCAATCCTGTAACCGTATACGGTCGTTGTTGATGGAATTAGAGCGAGAGAATAAACTATAGAAGTGTCACACATCATTGTGTCACATAACAGAGCAGGAGAAGGATGCTATGACAATTCTGATGCATCTTAAATATTCAAAACTACGGAAATCTAGTGGATTTATTAAATCTATTAGACTATTTTTCATAAATTTATCTTTTGTAGACATTTCTAGTCAGTTACAACATGACTACGACACTATTACCAAATAGTGCTATGTTATTTTTCTTTGGGTTCCAGGCCTTTAATTACCCTGAAACTTCAAGTTGTACTCAGTTGTAATGTAATCATGATGTACCCAATGTTAACAACATGATATCTATGGAGGTCCAGGAGAGTCACCGAAACAGAAATACAGCATTTTCATGATTTTCATGGAAATTTTTCATGATTAATCAATTGATAAATAAAAATATAGATTACTTAATATAACTTCCAATTCAACAATTCATTCATTTAAAAAAAGGTCAAATTTAAAAAGCATTTTGTAATTGCACATTTGAAATAAAATTATTAAATAGGAATTACATATTGTTTTCATAAATTCATTAATAAATCATGTGATCTCAAAATGTATTTTCAAATCTTTTTTCTTAAAGCAGATTTATATGACACAATTCAAAAATTTGCTTTGAAATATCTTTCCATATCACACAGAAAAGTAATTCCCTTTTTCCATTTCCATTCTCGTTTCCCCCTCACATTTTCAAATCTTTTCTGCAGATGCATTTCCTTAATGGTAACTCTGGTTTCTCGACAGCTAGCAAACAGCTGGCTAACCAGGTTATCACTACACATTCAAATGCAAATACACTGTGAGGGCACAGCTACAGAATAGGTGAAACTCTGAAGCATCCACACAGCATTCACAAGATGAGTTTCTCTTCAAGTCACATGTGTTAAGGGGAATGTGACTGTCTAGCCAATGAGAGAGCTGGATTACCACTTGTAGCGGCTCTGATTGGAGATTGTGATAGGAATCTGGGTCTCAATCTAACACGGAAGCTCTTGAAACCTGAAAATGGCTGTTCACTGATGCTCCCCACCTCACCTGATAAGAGCTTAGACCTTTCTGCCATAAGGACAGGAGACCCCTCTGATAAAAAGATGAGCTGAACTTGTGTGATCATCAAAACATCCCAAACAAATACTGAGTGAAGGGTTTAAGTTCTTAAGTGAATGGGGTATTTCACTGCCTCAAGTGTATTATACTCAACAAAGCAAACTAACAAAGGAAAATAAACATAATCTTCTAGTCTCAAAAAGCGAAAAAATATGAAAAACTAAAGAGATGCACTTGAAATTTGTTTGGATGGATATTTGGACAAAGCATGAAAAGAAGGAAGTTTTTAACAAAAATACATTTTAGGACAGGCCATCTTGATTTGTAATAACCAAAAGTGAAATCATACCTTTAGCTATAAAAAATGAATATTCAATTTTTTCTTAAATCTCAGTATTATTTATTATCTCATTGCAAAGACCACAGAAAAAGCTTAAAGGCTTTCTGTAGAAGTAAAGTTCATCTACAGTCACTATGGACCTAAAACCTTCAATGTCATCTCTGAAGAGCCCACCTTCAAGGCCTTTGCTTAAGTACGGACGATATAAATGTCCACTTAAAAGGATATATGACCCAACTAGACAGGGAGGTTGAATACAACAATGGTTCTGTACATATCTGATGGAGCTGAATGGAGTAATAATCCCCATGTCAGCATTTTAATGTGACGCCTATCCACTGCAACGGGATATTCCAACAATTCACCGGCTGAGTCAGCGCTCAAGCGCACATGCATTCTGTACTTGCTCACAGACACAGATACACGAAGTGAGGGGGCACTGGAGGCTGACAGCAGATCTCTGCAGAGGTGAGGAGATAACCCCTTTCTCCTCCCTCTCCACATGACACACTGACACAGTGGGAGGAGTGGGGAGACAGAGGAAAAGAAGAGGAAGAAAAATTGGAAAAAGAGTGAGAGTCTGGCAGCTGATACAGCAAGGAGAAAGGAGAATTTAAAGAGAAGGGGTCGGAGGATGAGGTGGAGGAAAGGGAGGTGGGGAGCTAAATCATGCAAAACTGAGATGATAGAGAGGGCATCATCAGTGCACAATTCTGTTTTTTAACAGATTTTTGAGGTGTAGGCAGTGAAGGGGGATAAAACCCTGATGACTACTACTGCAATTATATGCAAATCTGTGTGAGGCAGCTAATGACACTTTGATTACACACAGTGGCACAGCAAACGGAGGGGCACAAGCATCTATGCAGCACTTCTGTGTGAAAATATGCAATGCTGTATAATTCACACGGAACAGCCGTAAAAGAAACAATGAAAGGAAAGGCAGAATACTCTCACTTTAGGATAAGGAAGCTGAAGCGGTGACAGCTAAAAGCTACATAAAACAACCATAGAAAAGCAGAACTCTCCCCATCTGAAAAAGCTCAGATCTAAAAAACTTCAGTGGTTCAAATATGTGGTGCATTATAGATTTACACACTGCATCACTTCTGCATCCAACATTTAATTATTATGTCATGACATTTCTTCAACTGAAGAACATCAGAGCTGCCACACATCAGTGAACAATGGCAGTCTGTCAAGCATTGTGTCAGACTTGTTGCAGGGTGTACTGCTGAAAATTACCCGAGCAACGTTTTAAAAGCGGCTATGTGTTTGTGCTTTCTCCGGGATGTTTATCCCGA
>JBBDHI010000004.1:16061373-16075050 GCA_037177115.1 Craterocephalus stercusmuscarum | reverse complement strand
AAAGTGGCTATGTTTTCACACTGAAATATTTCTATAATTGCTAATGCAATTTTTTTACCAGTTATTTTCCTAAGTGCTTCATTGTTGTTTCCCAGAAACAATTTTTCCCAGAGGCTCAAAAAGATTATTCTCTTTAAGATATTTAAAGCCTTTTTAAATAAGGGTCAAATAAAATATTGTAAAATAGATCTATAAAACCACAGGCCCTTGAAAACTTCCTCCATAGCACTATATTCTCCCCTGATAAAAAACGAAATAATAAACAGTCTGGGCTTTAGAAAAGTAATAACAGGATCCTGTCAATGATTCATTTTCGTGTGCACGTGGAGCGGCGAGTGCAAGTCATATGAAAGCTATTTAGCGATGGGGGGCAGATAGTAGGGGTGAAACAGCCTCTCGTGGGCACAGATGTGCAGAGCAGCGTGTGTGTGCATCAGTAGCCGTGGAAACCTTGAGGTGAAGTAACTGACGAAGCCTTCGGGGAGCTCACCGAGAGTTTCCTGTACCTCAGGTGGCAACTCGTGGTAGTGATGCTTCTGTAACAGTCCAAGTTAAAAATGCAAAGATTAAAAACACACTGAGTCTGCCTACATGTCAAAGGGTGTAGATAGAGAAGCAGCATGTCCTGTAAATACACAGGCTGACCTTATTCCTCATGGCTCTAAGCAGATCTCTAACGGAGTTTCCTTTATATGTTCTGAAACGCCTCAAGTCTAGAGAACAAATTGAAGGGGGAAAAAAACAACAAAATCTGATTACAGACCCCCTGATGGCTCCATTTTCACCACACATACAAATAGTTAATTTATGGCTTTACCTGTCTGTAAAGGCACAGAGATGTGCATCCTCCAGTTGGTGCGGACCACCGCTCTTCCTGCAGTCTCCAGCCTGACCACGATTGAACTGTCCGCTGGTTCCTTCTCTATGCGGTCACTCACATCCTTCCAGCACACACGCACACGAAAAAAGTTTAAGGCAAGGCAAAAAAGAAACACTACACACACCCCTCTTGATTCCAACAGTAAACATAATAAAGACTAAACACTGATGAGTGACCATTCTGTGACTATAGAGAATCTGCTTCTCAGAGTATCTAAGATCACATGATCATTGAAAATGATTGCACCTGGAAAAAGAGCAGCTGCTTCTCGGGACTCCAGAAGAACGGATGTTTGAGCACACAGGCTGTGGATGGGCGTAACTCTGCATCAGCACTGACCATTTGTTCAATCAGATCATGTGCTATAACATCATCTGGCAGGAGAGAGTGCAAGCATGAATTTCAGATTTGTCACATGAGGGATGATTTTATATGAGAAGTGACTCAAGCAGATATGTCAGATTAACTGATCGTTTAGAGATCTTGGAAATTTAGATAAAATCAAATAAAACTTTTCATTTTACCACACACTTATGATTGGAATGGAAGCATGAACAACCAAGAGAGGTCAGGCAAATACTGCTCTCACCATGGATATCTTCCATAAAGTGCAAGAGTGAATATTCTCCTGACAGGATGTTGATCTGTCGTCTCAAAGCGTCGCCGAAAGGGTGCTGCCCCCTGCTGACCACATAGTAAAACACACAGCCTGCTGAGAATATGTCCACAGCTGCCGTCTGGAAAGATGACAGAAAAAAAGATTAAGAAAGTCACTTCAACATCTTACAGTAGCTTCGTGGAACAAATCATAAATCCTGCTCTGGACAGATGTTTTATTAACTTTAACTAAAATAATTACTAAGTTTACTTCATGTGGTTTTCTGCCTGTATCTGTGAGGAGTGAGTGAGTACATACTGGTTTATTTCCAGGTGTGTCTCGCAGCACTTCGGGAGCTATCCACCCCTCTGTTCCCGGTATCCCGGAGCGCAAGGAGAAGCTGGTCCGACCGTCTGGGATCTTCTTACAGAGGCCGAAGTCTGAGATGAGAGCTCGGATTTGACCCAACGCACTTGGACCCGAAAGGAGGATGTTTCTGGGCTTCAGGTCACGATGGACTGCAGGAGGAAAAAGATGGAGGGATAAGAAAAGTCTGATTTGTTGGATTTGTTTTTCAGCACATGGTTTAACAATGCCTTTTACTTCTGATTACAAGTCATATGCATCTATCCTAATATATCTCTGTGTGTGCGTGTGCGTGTGTGTGTGTGTGTGTGTGTGTGTGTGTGTGTATGTGCAAGCCAGACCTATATTGAGTGAGTGGAGGTGTTGGAGTCCACACATGGTCTGTTCCAGCAAAGTTATAGGATTCACCTCAGGAAACAAAGCTGGATCCTCCACATACTGAACAGAATACAGACAAGCACCAAAAGATCCTTTAATTCCTCACTGATGGATTTTAATTTCATTTAAATTCCAGGGTGAGACACAAACGACATACTCCACTAACAAGGCCCGACACTGCTGACCTGTTGCACGGTTGCAGCACACAGCTCGATGGCGATGTAAGTGAAGAGGCGGTCTCTCTCAGTGCAGAAGTATCGGATGACATTTGGGTGTGTGTCAGACTCCCGCAGGAGCTGCACCTCCCGCTCTGCAACCTCAAAACACTCTGGCAGGATTCGCTTTACAGCCACATGACGTCCATCAAATTTACCCCTGAAGTCCAAGAAAACACCATAACTTGTTATCTACGTATTTGTCCAGGCCAATACAATGCACATTTGTTGGTTTTGTTCATAAATACATACAGAAGAAAGATGTTTACTGCCTATAGTACAAAGCTTTGTTAGCAGAGCATCTGCAAAAAACATTGCATAAGTCTAGGTTAAAATGCCAGGTCTGGCTGACACCTACACACTCCGTGCTCTCTACTTTCAGTCACTGACATCTTTTTAAAGCTTCATAGATTATATAAGCTAATTATCTCTTGCAGTACTAGGATCTGTAGATGTTAGCAGGAGTTTTCTATTTGATCTCTCCAGCTTTTAAAGCAGGTAATTTTAGGTTGATGAACAGATTAACTTTGTCTGTTAGCCGACACTGAAGCCATAAGACCATTAATAATAGTCGTGAAAAAGTACTTGAGTGCTATAATTGTGGTTGTTACTGGTAAATTGGAGCTTCTAATGTAATGTATCAAACTCTATTGAGCTATAAAAATGGCTTGACATAAATTCAAACTACACTGTGTTATCACTGTTGATCAACAACATGAAAACTTACTAATATGATCCGTCTCACTTAAGAGCTCTTTAATCAAATATAATCCATGTACCTGAAGACAAAAGTTCCTGCTGTGCCATGACCAAGAACCTCAGAGGGTGCAAAGGAGATTTTTCCTGCCAGCACTTCCTCACCATTTCCTTCTAAAAAAGAGAAAAGATCAATTAAAACGCAACTATTTTGGCAAGTTCCTCCCTAATCAAAATCAAGGGGTAAGTCAGAAAGAAATGCAGACTTTCATGATGTGTAAATGCACATAATGATGTCAAATAAATAAACAGGTGAAACAATTTGTTATTTTACCTGCCCCAGGTCTGTACTCAGATGTGCCAATTTTATCTGCTTCTGAGTTACTTTTGCTGTGGCTGTGAAGACTAGGAGGAGCATCATTTGATGCAGGTGGAGAGTCTAGATGAAAGAGAAATAAACATGCATTATATGTGTCCTGCAGGTGCTAAATTTATACATCTATATTAATCAAGGAAGGAATAATAGTTTCAACATTTCTAGACTTTAAGAAAACTGCTGCTTACACACACTTTATCACCAATGAAAAATATTAAAAACAGGAATACAAACCTTTTTTTAAAAGTTACTGTACGTACCACTAGTAACAGTTGTGTCAACAGGCACGGTCATGTCTGCTGAATCGGAGGTGATGGTCTGAATATTCGTTGACTGCATGCTAATTTGCATATGTGTCTGCATGCGCTGGAGGCGAGACTCAAAAGCCTCCTCCAGCTGCCTTTGAGCTTTCAACTGCTTGGCCGTACGCTGTAAAAACACAAGCATACAGGGTGCTTTAGTAACTGTAAAAAGGAGGACCTGCGTAAGAATGAAAATGAATAAAACTAAAATGGAATCTTCCTCGCTCCCTCTCTGCTGTGCTCCATCTTAGCCTCTCATCGAATAACAATGAAATGAGCTTTTGGGCTTCTTTTCTTGTTCCCTTTCTTTTATCACTTGGGTGGCGAGGAAAATCTTTTGCCAGAAGGACCATTTTGATCTTAATTTTCATTCTGATCAGTGTGTATCCTTGAATGAAAACAGAATCCTCTGAGACCCATCCCATAGTAAGCAACAGAGTACTTTTGTTACCATTAAGTTCAGCGTTGCAGACGGATTCTGTTTAAGAGTCCCTTTGTGCATTTATCAGCAAGTATCTTAAAAAGGCACAGAGGGTGTACTGCAGGTTGAAACCACAAACCTACTGACGCCAAGTTTTTCATTTACCTATTATTTCATTTACATGAATAGATTTGCATCTATATTTTTGTAACTGCATCTTTTTAATAATGTATGCTAATTTCAATTGTTTTTATGCCTTCAACTCGGTGCAAAAAACTCAAACATCAAAGAGTTCAAGTGCAAACTATCTATCCATTGTTCCATCCATCCATTTATACTTTTATCAATCTATGTATCCATCTATCCACTAATCCCGTTGACAAAAAAAGATAACAAAGTAGCATATTGTCAATCCAGATGGTGTCTCATTCAAAGAAAGCCCTGACTGTACCATCCACACACATTAGTACACATTATTACACAATATTGAGTATGACTTAAATTCTAACATAAATAATGAATTTTATAGCTTATTTTACTATGGATTAAACAAAGAAAATATAACTTGTTACTGATCTATGAGGGAACTGGAGGGAGGATTGTGGTCCATTACACAGAATCAGGTTGTTTTCCTTGTCTTTATGCAGAGGTAAGCGATGCTTATTGCAGCCACACATCTCTGGTAATGTTTTATGTAAAGCACTTTGAATTGTCTTGAACCTGAAAATGTGCTTAACAAATAACCTTGCCTTGCCTTGCCTGTGGTACAACTATAATATTAGAGTAAACAGGCATTTGCAAAAACGAAAAGAAAAACATGCAAATACTTCACAGAAACTCACAATGGGACAAATAAGTGCAAAAGCAAGCCATCCTCCAAGCAGCAATGTCAGGACAGCCAGCGTCAGTCGGTCCTGAGTCATATAGACGGGCAGCACAGTGGCGGGCCTCTGAGCCTGCCCCGTCGTCCTGCTATCAGCGCTTCCTTTGTTAGCATTAGTGTCCCCATGGCTGCCACCGACTGTCTGGAACTGAGAGACAAGAGCAGAAACAAAAGATACATAATGTCAATTTACCTGGGAATCTGGGTTTATGTTATTTAGTCTCTACGAAGCTGATCGCGTTATGCACAGTTACAAAGTCGTATTTAGAAATGTCTTTGTCCTGTTGTAGAAAATCCCAGTAACAGAAAAGGATTATTATTTGTTTCCATTCCAGTAATTTACATATTCTCAGATGTACACTACAGTAACAGAAAGTACTGTGTCTCACATAGTGCTGTTGGTAGTAGGAGGCAGAGGAGACAGGAGAGGCAGAAGATCGAGGGGGGATGACTGCCTCACCAGAGTGCTGCAGAGAGGCTGGGAAATCTCTCAGCATGGTGGTGTGGGCTAATGGAGGGAGTTCATGGTGACCTATAACATAAAACCAACACAGTTACAATATTTACTGCTGCACAGATATCTCACTTTGCATGCAATTCTTCTAAATTTCACTTTAAACCTGGCTGTCTTTTTTTTTCTCACACATTTGCTGGATCTAGTTCAGCAGCAGAAGTTGCTCTGTGTGTTTGTGAGTCTTTACCTATTAGCAGCCATTGGTTTTTCTTGCTGTTTGTGCTCCCTGATGGGTAACGCACATCAGTGGATGGTGTGATCTCACACTCCCCTTTCTCACTGACCGTCACTCCAGCAGTCATTGGACCCTCTATCCGTGCCAGGGTTAGTCCCCGAGGCTGCCATGGCAACAAAAAGCACAGACCAATCATCATATTGTCATCTGGATTCTTATCTGTTCCTTATCACCGGGTCCCTGATCCAATGCAGTGTGTTAGTGCCTTGTTTAACCGGAACATGAGAAGGGGAACATTAATGCCAGTACTGACACATAAGATAAAAACACAATACAAATTTGCACTCACCACTAATGAGACTCCATGGTGGACCAGAGAAGTTGAAGCATAGAGGTGGGAGTTCAATTTTCCAACATAGAGAGTGGGTCTGAAGGAAACAGAAGCTGGGTCACTTACTCAACTAAATACTGTTCTTCATATAGCCTACATTTAAGCTACTAGATCCCATTTATCCATCAGTGCATGGACTGCTATAGGGCTACATCTGGATTCAAACTTACTTGATTTGCTATTACTGAAATTTAAAGCTTGACAAATGAATTGAAAACAACTCCAAGCTGAAAAAATTTAACAATTCCAAAGTTTTGCAGGTTTTAGGCAGTTTTCATTAATTACTAGGAATGATTATCAACAATAAGCCCAGACAGAAGACACAACTTCATGGCTGCAGGTGAATAAGTGTATAAAACGTCTCACACTAGCTGCGTTTGTGCAGTGGCTTGTTCCTTTACAAACTGATAGCTCCACTTCAAAGTGGAGTGTGCTTCTGCCTGGTTCTTAGCCGAGGAGAAGGTGAGAAACCGCAGCGTTTCCATGGCAAGGGACAGGTGAGGGGCATGTCTCAGTGATTCCCCAGAGTACAGGTACACCCCCACAACGGGGGAGCCATAATTTTGACTCCACAGAACATCACCTGGAAAACAAAACAACATGGGGCTTAAAGCTGTAATGTTGAGCAGAATTAAAATCAAGAAACACAACATCTGCTTGTTCACATAGTTGAAACAGCACACTTCCTCCTACCTGACTCTCTATCAACTGTCACAACAAGACCGTCACCACTTGACACAAGATGGGCCATTTCTGGAGGGCATGAGCAGAGAGCAGGTTAGTCCTGAAAGACGAAGGTTTTCGTTTCGTTCGTTCTGAGGCTTAGTGGGAAATTCCTGGCTCATTATAATCAGACACCAAAAAATAAACACACCTCCAAACAAGTTAATAAAAATAAATCCATTCTGCTGGATTTGTTCTTGAAATGTGAGGGGGCTGCCATCTCCACACACCAGACTGTAACCTTGCAGGAGCGGATTGGTCTCTGATGGGATCATGTGACCCGGAGCGCTTTGCCCCTCTATTAACACAGAGGACTCCTTCAGCTACTTTTCCCTCTCTTTGATCAAAAGTGTGTCATGGCTGATTGAAGGAAGAAGAAGGTGAAAACTGTGTTTTTATGAGGCCAGAAAGAGAAAGCTTGAAATGGATCTCTCCAGAGAGAGACACAAGTAGACCTTACCAAAGAATTGGCTAATTGGAGTCTCTGTTAGCCTCAGTATTATTTAACTGGTAAGTTAACTCTTTGTCTGATGTCCAAACACACCCAAATGTTAGAGTATGCTTTTTCACATCTTTCAGACAGAGTCTATTCAAAACATTGGCAGTAAAAGCCTGATGAACTGCAGAACATTTGCAGTATAGGTCTGTGCCTTTATTTTGCTGTAGTAGCCAAATGTAGCTAGTTGTAGCTGATATGGTACAGATCAAAGCTAACGTGACTCCCTAAACTGGTTGGCCTGCAATTAATGCATTTCCTATAATTCATGTACATATCAAAGAACAGTTTTTCAATACTGAAGAATCCTTTAAAAAATTCTCGAATTCCTGAATGAGAATCACTTCGCTGTCAGCTGGTCAAAGTGGTCCACAAACACGGATGGAGACAGTTTAATTTTGCGACAGTGTTGTGTGGCCTCTGGGAAGTAACAAGTAACAGGTTTAGCACCACTGGAAGCCAAAACACAGTGTCCTTTCAAAATTTTCATAAAGTTTTAAATATACACTTCAGCTTGTAGAGCTGAAATACACAATGATCAGCTTACGTCACATCATATAAGGAAGTTATAGTCTGTGTAAAATGTCAACACAGAGTAAAGATATTAGAAAATAATTTAAACATTATAATTAATTGCAATGGCGTGTTTGTTATCTGTAAAAGGCAGGCACCACATTTCAACAGTTGTATCAAACAGAACAGAAAATGTGTAGAAAGGTTCAAGACTAAAAAACTGTGATGGATCCATTTGAGAATAACGTTTACAAAAAAAAAAGATTCAGAAAATGTGAATAACTTTGTACTCGGGTCTATCAAACATTTATTTTATGCTTGTAATCCTAAAGTCATCAAGGAGCACAAGCTTAAAAGCAGAAATGTTTCTGTAGTGAATATCCCCCTAAAGGGCTGAGGAACACTTGTAAAAATCATTCGTTAGTGAACAATCCTCAATTTTGCACTTATATAAAAAAAGCATAATAATAAATTCAAGAAATGCTTCAATGCTTTAAAGTTCAAACACATTCTTTTCTGCAAAAGCATAGTTCTGCAGTGGAAGGCCCAGATGCTAAATGCTTTCCAGCAGCCCAAACCTGTTACCCACTGAAAGTATTTGGTTAATTATTAAATAAAAAATACCATGAAAAAGAGTCCAAAATGAGCTTAAGCCCTCAATCAGGCAAAAACATTATCACCTTAAAAAACTACAGCAAGAAATATTCCAAAAAGTTCAGTGTGCTAGAATAAATGCAGCAGACAGATAAAAACATGCCATCATCTCGCCATGTGAAACGTATCACTAGCATCAAATTTAAAAACAAGCAAATTTCTGAAATAATAATACAATATGTTTATCCCTTAATTTCAATATTTGATATTTTGTTTATTTTTCCTATTATTTAGCTATGAACAACATCTAAATAAAGGCTTTCTCAATATTTATTTTGCAATAAATTTTCAAGTTTTTAAATTTCCTGAAAACAAAACGAGGAAACAAAAACTGCAATAAGAAATAACATCTAAAATTGTGTCCTTTCATTTCATTATCACTCATGTCACATTAATGTAATGAACGAGAGCCACTGAAAGACAGTTTCTTCTGTTCATATATGACCAGTCCATTGTGTATATTATCAGTTAATTGACTTAACAAACTGAATGTGTGTGCAGGGACATACTGTAGTCTTGCTTCTCATCATAAGGAAGAGCAGAGTAATCATTGTATATCGTGCTCCATCGCTGTTCTTGTGTCTTAGTGTCAAACATGGTGACCATGTACTCTGGAAAACAAACAGCAACACTCATCAATATCAGAATTCATCCCTCAGCTGCAGGAGAGTCTGCTAATGAGCTGCAGCCACATGTACCTGTGCGTCCAATGTAGAGCAGAGGTGTGTTGGGGCAGATGGACTCAGAGGAGGAGGTGGTTAAACTGGTTTGCTTCTCACCCGTTTCAGGATCCACTACAAACCACACATCCTGCTTTTTTCCTGCAGGTAAACGTGGCATTATCTAACAGCAGCAATCAGGCATGTCAAATATTTATACAGCACATCTTTATTTTTGCACAGTTGACCTCAAACACAGAGCTATAAAATACATTTCAGTACAAATTTCCCAGTCCTTCACAGACACACACTGTAAATATCGGACCTGTATAGAGTATGCCATCAGAGCTTCTGCAGGGAGCCGACTGAACCAGCTCTGGGATGGTAAAAGGCAGTTTCTGTAGATGAAGACAAAACAATGTGGTCATATGGGAAAAACTAAACTTTTAACTAAATCTGACACAGATTAGCAAATTCAGTTCTCCTTACCATCAAGCCTTCCTTGTTCTTCCCACCAAGTACATATAAACTGCCATCGTTAGGGTCTGGGAGAAAAGCTGGTCTGTATAAAGACAATTAACACTATTAAAATCATTAACTGTTAAGAAGGACTGTGCAATTTTCATGCCATATTTACTTATGCCCTAAGTATAGGAAGAACTGGGTGGGCCGTTTAGGGATTTTTCCTCAGGTGACTGATCCTGTGGCTTGGCAGAGGTCTGCACTCTCTAAGTGCCTTCAGGATGATTTGTTAAGGTTGAGAGTAATGTCAAAGATTTTTTTAAATAATCAATCAAGACAATTTGGGCCTGTCTACACCTGTTATCACTGGGTCTCCGGCTAACCTACATGTAGTAAGCTTTCTTATATATGCATGAAGGGGGTCCTCAAGAAAAATAGGTTGGGAACAACTGATTCAGGCAGCCAGTGAAGTTCAATGACTAATAGAGTGACGTGCTCATATTCTGGACCATTTGTAAGAGTTTCAGTCTCTATATCACAAATATTACAAAAGAAGGGGGTCCCAGTACCCTGATAGAAAATGCTCAGTGCCATAAACAAGAAGCCTCAGAAACAACCTGAAACTTAAACATTAGTTTATAAAGTTAGTAGCCTGCAAACAATCCGCAAACTTGACATGAAACGCGTGCACTGCAGAATTCCTTTGTGCATAAGATTTAATTCTGTACACAATGTGAAAAGTACAAGCATCAATTCAAATTAAATTTAAGCAAGGACACCACTGATGTAAGGCACAAGCATTACTTAATCCTGTTACACCGGCTCTCATCTGAGGCCCTAGTTAAGACTCCTCGCTTCACCCAAACATCCAAGTCATATGGCTGCACATCAGATCATACAATTATAAAACCTATCATTAACAGAAGACTGGGCTGGTTGTTCCTGTCTATGAGATGATGCAGGACTATGGTCTTTGAAAACAGATCATTTAAGGGATTTACGCCTATTTTGGACACAGAGCAGAGAGGTGAAGTTACGAGACCCCTGTGGTTACTTGAGATGCATGTGGAGAATCAGTCTAATGCTTGGGGTGAATTCATGAATTCTATACAGCTACGAACACATTGCCAAAGAACTATGGTTTAAATAATCTTTCATGATCATTTGATACAAGTTTAAAATATCAACCTGTTTACATGGCTGCATCCCAATTTGTATTAAAGACAGTATTCCAGGTATGTAAGCAAGATAGAAACAACAATTTGGGATATTTTGTGCAATAAATATTAATTCTGCATAAAGTAATTTAAGTTTACCTCTAAGTCTACATGCTGTAGTTGTGTGATACTTACTCTGTGAGGTAAACGGGTATTTGAATAATGGGGTCTGAAAGATTAAAAGAATAACTTGATGAGAAACTTCTACAAATAAGGAAGAAAGAAAAGTGAACACCACTGAGTGCATGGACCTTCTCTTAAGGTCCACTTGATGTCTCCTGTCTGTTTGGACACAGCATGCAGACTACCGTCCAAGGTTGAAACGAGCAGGAGGGACTCCGGGAGGGTGACTGACCTGACTCCTCCAACCTGAAGGGGTGCAGAAAAAGAGATAGTGAGAGAGAACCTCTATGCCAGCTGTCTTACAAGGAGGTCAGTCGTGTCATGTATCCCAATTTCATCACAGCTTGCCTACAATGTGTGTGTGTGTGTAAGGTTATGGTAGTAGGTGTGCCCCATCTTGATTGTCCAAGTGTCTGAGATGGTACTCTTGCTCATTTAGCAGGGTACCCTTATTTTCCTTGCCTTCCTAAAAGTATACCCTAAGCTAAAGACATGTATTATTCACATTGTGTGGATAAGAAATTATTTAGGCGATCTGTTTGGCATCCTTTTGGGAAGAAAAAGTATGTAACACACACTGAGGGGTTGAAGGGGTAACGATGTGGTCCAAAATTAGTCACAAAGAGTAAAGTCAGATTTAATGAGATCAATAATTTAATATTGAGCTAATGGTGAGAATGTACAATGGGAAACTTGAAATCTTAGCAATGTCCCCATAACTGATGGAAACACTTCTGTGTACATTTGTGTGTTTGCCCTTTCCGTCACTCCCATATTTACTCACTGAGGGTGTCAGTTAGTAGCAAGAAAGTACCCTGAGGTATCAGACACCAGGAAAACACTGAATTAAGGCATGTATGGAGACTCCTGAGCATGTGTGTTTGTGCGTACAAGCACAAGCACTCATTATTTGTTTTTGTCTGTGGGGACTCTCAGTCAACACAATGCACTTCTAGCCCCTTGCCCTGATTTTAATCATTTCTGGGCTAATTCTTGACCCAACTTTTAAAACTCAAAAATTAGATTGTCAAGCGGGAAACACATTTTCAGCACCCATGTTTATGGGAAAACTTACAATTTACAGCACTGATCCTTTTAAAATCATTTTTAAAAACACAGATCTTCTTCTCACTGGCTTTTACTCCTGCATGAGTATTCCATTTGGCTTTTAGTGTTGTTATTATTGTGCTTTTATTTCTATTGATATTATTTTATTGTAGTTTATCTATCCTTTAATACTGTTTTCTTCCTGTTGTGTTTTTTCATCAGATATGTGTTCATTTTATTGACTCACTGATTTTGTTTGGTTCTGTACAGCACTTTGGTCAACTGAGGTTGTTTTAAATGTGCTTTATAAATAAACTTGACTGGACTTGACTATAGTGGTGTATAATCTTTTGATCCTTATTATCACAGTAATTACATGCGCACTTACAAAAACATACATACCCACGGGCACAGTGGGTATAAGTTTCTTCAGGCACATTTGTACTGATCAGTGAGCTAGCTAAACACTTCAAACATCCCACCATATCATTGGCAACTTTACCGGAGTCTTAAAAATAGACGCGGATGCCAGTTGTGGTCTCCGCTGCGCATAAATAGCAAGACTCACTGCATTCACAACAGAAACAACCACACAAGTTAATATTCCGAAATTTACCTGTGAAACATTGCCTTCCCAGCACAGCAGAAGAAGCAACAGTAGCCGGCGTCCCAGAGCCCCCATGACCCCTAAAACACTTTGTTTCATGGTCCGACACAAACAGCTATTGAACTAACAACAGAGGTCGAACCCTCTCTTCATTTCCAGGGCCTGCGTCCATCTGTCACACAGCAAACACCAGCCGTATAACATAGCTAAAACCGCGTGCGTTGTTCATTAAAGTAATAAAAAGAAAGAAAATTAAAGCAAGTAGTATCGCTTTAAAACCATGACAACCGCTCCTGTCACTATTCTAGATTTCCGTGTTGGGACGGAACTGGTGACGTCAGGGCCGAAGTGTCAAGCGGCACAGGGGCGGGACCTTTTCCCTGGTTTAAATAGTTGGAGCGTTTAGCGATGACTGACAGGCGTTCTGACCAATGAGAGAAGACATTTGGAGCAGAAGGGGCGGTGCTGTAGAAATGGCTGGAACACGTGGAAACACACAACAGGGCATATGGTAACGCAACAAGAGAGGCTTTTTGTGCAATAGAAAGTGGTGGAGAGGGATTAATTCTTTTTAACACAGTTAGACATATATCCTACCACTGATGGAAAGTAGGCCTACCTTTCTGTCATTCATATACTGCAATATTGCTTTTATTTTTGTTTAATTTTAACATTTACTACATTTTTCAGGGAGAACAATTGAGATTTTACTCTTTCCCTTTGCTGGTTTTTATTTTCAAGGGAAAATGAGGCTGGGATGTTACAGCAACCTAAAAAGAATAGAGCTAAAGAGAGAGAGAGATAACACAGCATGTTCACTATACCAATACAAATAGAGACAAACCCAAAATTATACTGAGAAAATACTATGTAAGATATCCAGTTAACAAATTTAAACAGAAAAATTAAAAAAGAAATACAACACAGTTTACAAATTAATTTGAGGATAAAAATGGATATTATATGGAATTTATGACAAAT